>CM074961.1:13983134-14001529 GCA_037577455.1 Pangasius macronema
TTTTGTCTCTTGCTCTTGTTTCTTCTTTTGACATTTTGAAGAAGTTCTTACAACCTGGTTACGATCCACCAGTGCGACGTTTGAATACTTGTAATATTTTTCCTGGTCTTAAGATTTTGTTCAGGAGTGTATGTGTGGGAGTACATTGCATAAACTTGGTGACATTTTAAATATATTGATGCATTAGATATTATGCAATGGATGCAATAGATATTGATTGATTGATGATTTTGTTTGTGCAGATGTCACTGTGGGACCGAATCAGCACCATGTCATTTTGGAGGACCTGCAGGCCAGAACAGCATACAGCGTTTATGTCATGGCCAGTACAGTGGCTGCTTCTTCCAAGAGTGTGCCAGTCATATTCTCAACAAAGCTCAATAGTAACTCTTAACAGTTCTTTTTACACAATGATTTTTTTTTTCAGTTATAATTATTATTTTATTAAGAGTTTATCCATTATCTTGTTTAGCATACACAGAGACATCACTTTATTTACCAGTTAGACTGTAGCCCATCTGTTGGAATTTATCAGCCTACCACCAAGAGTCTTCTGACCCGAGATGATAAAAGTACCAAAATTCTTTACTTAAGTCATTGTGTAATTACTCATCTAAATAAAGCTCTAAAGCGTCTAAATGCAGCTACACATTATTCATTAAAGTTAAAGTAGCAAAGCATTAACTCATTATTTTATTAAACATGTGAAAGTAAAAGTACCTCTTTCTAAGTGTTTTGTTTTCAACGGACAGAGTTTCGTTAATAAAATCAATGACTACCATTTATTCACAGGGAAACTCCAAAGAACCAAGGAATGTGGGAAAACATCAGCTAAAGCTAACAAACAACAGCTTTATTCCTATCTTCCAAACGTTAGCTAGCATGATAATAACTCCAGAGGAGTAGTGGTTATTCTTGGCCAGGGAACCAACCCCAGTCTCTGGGGTTGTGTGCCGCAGAATGTTCCCAGTGCCGGTCCCAAGCCGGGATAAAATTGGGGAGAGTTGCATCGGGAAGGGCATCCGGCATAAAAACTGTGCGAAATCAAATACGCGGATGATTGATCCGCTGTGGCGACCCCTAACGGGAGCAGCCAAAAGAGGAACAACAACATAGTTGCAGATAGATTACTGTAATGGAAATTAGGACTCATTTGTACTGTCACATCTGTTAAAGTTTAGATTTGTTAGGAATTTAGATCAACTCCGGGAACCTCATAAGTTTATATATCAAAATATATGAGTATAGATAAATGTAGTGATGTTTGAAAATGTAGTGAGTAGAAAGTAGAGATTTTTATTTTGAAATGTAGTTGTAGTTGAGAAAATGAAGTTGAAAAGCGAAAGTCAAAAGTATTAGGTGAAGAAAACCCAGAGGATAGATAATTAAGAGTAAGATTTAAGCATAGTAACAAAGTAATTATACAGGGTGTCTCAAAAGTCTGCATACATAGGGGAAATTAACACTTTATAGCAAAATGTAACTTGATTTACAAAATATCCTCTACATGGTTGCCATTTCTTTGTAAAAACACACGGCGTCGTCTCTCTCACTCATGATGTACTCGTGTTAACACATCTGGTGTTATGCATGTAATTGTGTGTTCATCGCAAACCTTACGACAGCTTCCTGATTCAGCCATGAGAATAATTTCAGTATGTTCTTCTTTTGACAAAGGCATTCTTAAAGGCTATCTGAAACAAAATATTAAAAAATATCAATATAAAATCTAAATATAAACTAAGTATGAAAAATTTTGGAAGACATTTTCTTCTTCCCATTTTCAGGTAAAGTTTTCCTTATTGTGATTGCCTGCAGTGTTGGCCTGATCCTGCTGCCCATGCTTGCTGTGACGATGTGAGTAACTACCTTATCCTTCTATAATGACTTAGTATTTATTTCCACAGGTTTTGTGCTGTTCCACAATACCTGTGGAAATAAATATTGTGTTGATATAATTGTTTCTTGCCCCTACAGACAAAGGAAATTCTTGAGTAAAACGATTCCAGACCCACGATTCAGTTCTCTGTCCATGTGGCCATCAGACAGTTGTAGAAAGGTATGTCTTATTTGTTGTTTCTAGGTGCTGAAAAATAAAATGTAGACACGCAAAATAAATGCTACCTTTTTTTCCCCAGCCGTGGCACCTACTCCCAGTGCCTGGGGGCAGAGACACAGAGAAAATTCTGCCATGTCATGTGGACAGTGAGGTCATCAGTGTCTCACCAACAAGCAAAAACGACATGGCTACAGTGAAGGCTTTGGCAGATATCCAGAATATAGCAACAATTAAAACAACATCACAGACAGAAACCACTCCACTGGCTGCCAGTTTTTCTGAAAAAGGACAGCTGCCATTTGGAGGAGAAGAGCAAAGAGTTCCTCCTGTACCATCACTGGATCTCCAGACTTCAGGAATTTGTCCACTCTCCCCTAGTCATTCACCGTACAGGAAGCAAACCCCGATAAGCAGCCCTCTGGAGTCGCCTACTAAACCTCTATGGTCAGATGAGACAGAGGCACTGCTGACACCAAAGCTCAAAAATACAACTTACTTTACGAGTTACGTAACCTTGGACACGTTTGAAGCTGGGAAACACCCAACCAAGTGACGTCTTTGACACAGTGGTCTGTTTTTTTGTTGGGTTTTTTTTTACCTCATGTTATTATTGTTGTTATTATTCGTCATTTCTACAGCTGTGATGTGTATATCTAGAGCATTCAGAATATCCAGTAACCAGTAATAACCAGAAATACATTCTTTTCACACACAGGATGAATTATTTGCCAAGTTGAAGGTGTTTTTGGATCAACAAAGAAGTTAAAATTGAATAAATTAAGAAAGAATTCATCATATTGGTACTACGCTCTTTTTCACTTCCTTAGTTAAAAAAAAAAAGTTTAGCTAAAATTGAAGCCTTAATTACACCATCTGACATTCATGTAGCATCAGACAGTGACTGCAGTCTAAGTTAACTAGGTAGTTAGCTGGGTAATGTCAGCACAGTGCTACATTAAAGTAGCTGGCTAGTATACCTAATGCCTCAGCATATCTAGCATATCTAATGTTAATGTCAATGCAGTTAAGAGTGAGGTAGAGTTTTGGTTAGAACCTTTTTAATAACTCAACCTAAAAATGTTGCCAGATATTAGATATTTCTTAAATTGTTTAGTTCTTAAATTAGCTAGGTTAATATGTTACATTATCCTCCGTGGCCATGTTCCAAGCTAAAATATCTTACTTTTTTTTTTACTGCACAGTGAAGCACAGTGAATGATGGCTACCTAGCTAGTATTACCTTGCAAGCAGTAGCTCTGGAGATACAAAGCTAGAAACGTGTGCTATTTAACTGTGTAATTATAACCAGTACTTTATGATTTTATTATGCAGTAGCTCTGAAGCCATGAAGCCAAAAAAAGGTTATTACTAGAGATGGCACCAATCTGATTCCCAGGATCGATATTCGAGCGATACCAGCAAAATGGTGCGTCATTTATCAGAGTGATCCAATCCAGAATTGAGTTTGGAAGGAATATTTTTGGAACTGTAAATGTTTACATCTAAAAAGTCACTTGATTTTTTATATTATATTTATACATTATACTTGCAATTATATTAACTTATAATTGTAACGTAAGTGGTTTTTGTCTGAAAGCTGTGGCTGTGTATAAGTTGTGCTTTTAGCTACGTATTTTTGTCCTGTCTATTTTTTTAAGTGCTTCACTTTAAAAATTTATTTTTTTAACTTAGTCATTTTTAAAGACAAAGATATGAGATGGGTATCAATATCAGCTGATAATTAAGTATCTCCCAGTATCATGCCAGCTTTAGTTTATTATTAGTATCACATGATCAAGTTTGCAACTGGCAGTCAATATTTAACTTAAAGACAACTTGAACTTGAAGACAACTTCTTCATGTGTTTCATAGTTAAAAAAATGTGGATATTCAGGCATGAATAATATATACCTAGGATGTTTAGACAGCATTATCACTGCATTTTAATGGAAGATTATAGAGTAACAATCATTTCATCTTTTAAGACAGGATTACAGATGAATAGTGGATAAAAAGACCAGGAACATGAGCTGACCAGATGTCCAGATTGATTGTTGTTGTTGTACCAAAGGACACTGGTAACTTGGCAAAATCAGGATGTGGTTGTAGATACTCCAGACTTCAATATATCCTCAATGTTCTCAAATATTAACAATGTACTACATAAAAAGGTCTTGTTTGTGTGCCTTGTGTTTATCTTCTATTGTACTAGCCACATGTTTTTTTCTTGCAAATGGACTCTAGTACACTTGTTACCTCTGGCTGTGTTTGTGTATGTCCTGAAGCACATATGGATTAATGAACTCAAAGAGCAAGAAGACTGATAAATGTGATAAATGAACCTTTATTTCTCATATGGATACTACAAAGGGTAATGTCAGTGAAGACTTTTCACAAGATACTGGAAATGGATATGTGAAAAAGCATGCATTAAACATGTCTCCTGCTCTCTAACTTCAAAATTACTGTAGTGTCGAGTTATTTTTGTATACATACACACAATTTATCCATGTGGAGTATGGACATCCTGAAAAACCGGCTGAAGCTCCATAGCAGGTGGCGAAAAGTGCAACAACACTTGAGAAAAGTCCTCTTCAGAGTTTTCACTTGTCCTAAAATGCACCCGGGGTGCCAGTACTTCTGAGTCAGTGCTGACAGTCGTAAATGTAAAGTGAATTAGGCTGAAATTCAACCTCAGTCCAACAAATGTAATGTTCCAAAGCAATCAACTCTTGGTTGCAACCAAATACTAACCTCAACTAATCTTGCCTAAGCTAGATAAGGGTAAGTACATGATGAAACTTGCAGCCATTGTCTTTCTGCACATACTATCAAAAAATAAAATAAAAGCTTCAATATATTCCGAAAAAATAATAATAATAATAATCCAAGACCTTTTCCTTTAAACCAAATAAAGGTAAATCAGCAACTGCGTGAACACATTAGCCTGAATACAAAGCCTTCTCAAAATGAATTTCATCATCTTACTCTTTTAGAGTAAATATTTACATTGGGATTAACAGTTCAATGGCTCAGCCACTTATACAGTGCCCTCCAGACATATTGGCACTCTTCATAAAAATATTATACACAATAATTCTAAATTTACACTCAAACAATAAGAGGAACCATTTGTATTTTTTTCTAACCAAAAAAAAAATCATTTGTCATTAGAACATTTTTAAAATAGATTTTTTTTCTCTCAAAAATATTTGCCAATATTACTGACACCCCAAAAGAATATTTCAAATAAATGCAGAGAAACTGTCATTCTTGCTCTCCCAGGTGTCCTAGACAACAACGGAAACTGGTACTAGGACAAAGAGACCCAATATTTAAATTTCCAACGTCCGAACATAAATCCCTTCATCATCCATTACCATGGAAAAAACAAGGAATTTAAAAAAAAAAAAAAAAAAAGACAGATGGTTGCTACATAAATGAAAAACTACACAGGTAGTTAAAAATATCATTAGGTACAGTTTTGGCCAGAATGTCTGAAATGGCAGGAAATTTTACATGAGCGCACTGTTCCACTTTAAAATGGTGGAGGTGGAGGAAAAGAGCCCAAAGATCTCAGTTTTAGAATTGAACAGCTGAACTGATTCTTGTACAATGCTATATGGAAGCGTTGCAAGAAAGAAGCCCCTCCTGAGAGCTCCTCAACTTCAAGCGTCATTAAAACCATAATTGGCATCATGTGTTGTAGTCAGAGGAGATCAAAATGTTTGGCTCATGCACATTATCAACAACATACTACAGGAAGCGTGTCAGTGCGGTTATTCTTTCCAAGGCAGTGTTTTGTACGGATGTTTCGTAAATAGTGCTACTTTTTGGAAAAAAAAGGTTATAAACTATAAAACTATACAATGTCTATGTATATTTGAGTTTAAAATAACACTTATTGAATGCTATAGACTATATTTTGCTCATTTTCATGAAAGCCAGTCATTCTGGAGGGTACTGTATATGCTTTAAACTTCTAGCATGTGTAACATTACAAAAGCGACCTGCAAGTACTCAAACACTAAATTAAAAAGTGTCATTGCCAGGACTTATGAGGTTATTAAACATGGCAATAATATAATTTTATCTGAAAACTGAAACACAGTCATGAGAAAACCTTCTTCTCCTAAGTTTCTTAAATTTAGCAGCAGTTAGTGTGAAACTTAGATGGGCTTTAAAACATGGCAATGAAAATCTGGTCACCAGAAAAAGGCACAGGATTGTGCTAACATTGATAGTGTTTTTGTCCTCTCACTGTGGACGGTAGCCACTCTGCTGCGGCATGTAACCGGGGGCAGGTCCTGGAGGATCCTCAGTCAGAGTGGGCGAGTCTTCCTCCTCCATTGGACTAAAGCTCAGAGAGCCAAAGCTATGGTCCTCTCCCTCGTCCATGTGCAGCTGCTCCAGGCCTCTACGTCGTTTGAAGTAGGAGTTTGTGTGGTGGCCGCTGGCCTCGGACAGGTGCTCTGGGTTTTCCTCACATTCCAGTAGCGGCTGGGTCGATTCAGAGCGGGAGAACGTGGCCGCCTGTGTGCCGGGGGTCTGGCCTTTATAGCCGCTGCTCACTACAGCAGAGTACTGCACAGTGCTGGCTGTGGTCTGGCCCGAGTCGGCCTCGTCATTGGACGACACGCTCTGGCGCGGAGTGGACATGCCGGACGAACCACCGATGCCACTGCTGCGCTCCTCTGAAAAGTACTTCTTGAGTGGCATCACTGCCTTATCATCATCACACAGGGACTTTCTATCATCCATGTCTACCTCCACCACGCTCACCTCTGCCAGGATGCTTTCTTTTGGAGTGTCCGGCTGTGGGACAGCAAAGAGGTAGTTAGCATTTTATGCACAAAAATGATCTGTGTTATAACATTCTCATGAATCAGAAGCACTTTATTGCCCGAGTTGTGTTCACACGACCCTCCCATGGCAAATTCTTCAAGTCCAGACAGCTTTACTTACTACTACAACCTGGAGAGTGTATAATTCACACACCTTGCTGGGACAGTCAGGTGACCAGTTAGCAATAGTGCTGTGGGACGGGTCGGGGACCTGCGGCCAGAAATGCCTCTTTAACCTTGAAAAGAGGTAAGCAAGCAACAAAATGTATTCTTTTAAGACAGAAACCAAGATGTTACAGCTTAGGCTACAGTCAGTTATTGGATCTCTAACCCAGGTTAGAAACATTATATATTTAACCCAAACTCAAAAAAGTGACTTTTAAAATTTTTATAGCCCTTTGAATAAAATATTTCATGTTTAAATGATAAAACAGTACTAAATCCACATTTTCCATTTAAAGCAGAGAATACTTGTAAAAATAAACCTAGTCTGTGATATACAATGGGTTAGGCAGATTTAAAACAATTATGTCCGATATGTAAATTATTTCAGGTTGATGTGGTAAATGTAAACTATATCTGGTTTGAACATGTGAGCTAAGCTAGACAACTAATCAATCAGTACTTATTTTAGGACCAACAATAACACGTCATATAAACCTATCCAAACAAATAACAATTTGTTTAAAGTGAAACAAATTTCACAACCTCAGTTTCATAAAAAGTTGGGAAGAAAAGAACAGAAAAATCTTTTTTCTTCAAAGCAAACTGAAAGGCAGATACTGAAATCTCAAGTTATCTCTAAGTTAACTGGCATACAATTTTATTAACAGCTTTTTGAGATGGATGGAAGTCACGTTTTAAATATTGATGGAGCCTCATGAATGTAAATGTAGAGAATTCAGGCAATCTTAGTGATTTCTTCAGGATTTAAAAACATTAAGCTAGTGTTTTACATAAATTATTAAAAAAAGACAAGGATCTATTTTTAAATGTATAGTCTAAGTGAAATATAATATAATATAGCCAGTTATACAAATAAAGCTGCTAAAATATCTGACACGTTTATACTTTTGCTTGAAGTTACAAGTTTTCTATGTTCTCTTTCAAAATCGTGTTGTTACATGTGTGTGGTGACTCACAATTCTCTCTTCTTGATGACGAAGAACATTATGAAAAGTACTTTCTTGTCCTTCGAGTTCGTGTGGTAGTGCTGTTAGTCCAGCTAAAGTGGTAGCAGAAATTAAACGTTCACCTTTTCACACACACACACACACACACACACACACACACACACACACAGAGAGAGAGAGACACCATTATTAGTGAAACATCTGAAAAATGTGAAAATGTTAAACTGTATTTTCTTTTATCTACTTGTCACAGAAACTACCAGGTTACAGTCTGTGCAACAGCATAACATCAACTTCTCACCTGAAATTCACACCTTTATTGTGAACTCATTTTTATGAGTCATAAAGTTTCCAGCTGCACGTTTCAGCATGTAGCATTTGTATGTCCATACTGCAGCATACAGCCAGTTTGGTTTTTGTTTTGTTTAGACTGAACACTGGAATGTTACCCACAATGTAACCAAGACATAATGTACCAAAAAAAGTACATAAACTCAGGAATCTTAAAAGACTACATACCATACTTTTTTGTGTGGAAACTGGCCTTGGATCCATTTTTTGAGCCCGCCTGGTTGGACACCATGATGTATACAACATAATGACTATCACGAACCAGTCCAGTCAGCTTGTACGAGTAAGTGTCAGACAAAACCACAACACCTGCCAAACAGATAAGGTCATGAGGCACAAAAGCTCTTCACACTTCTTTACATTAATCTACTTTTTTTTTCCACTGAACCTTTCACTGAAACTAGAAAGCAAAGCAAAAATACATACATCAGCAATCACAACTGATCTGCCTTACTTTTCACATTGTTTCCTGTTTCGTAGAAAATTGTGTAATTGATGAGAAAACCCTGCTGTTCATCAATAGGAATCTCGTTCCACTTCAGCTGAGCGGTGGTTTTCCCTGTTGCAGTCACATTAACAACCGGACCTCTCACGGGAGCTGGGGTTTTAAAGAAGATTCACATGTTAACAAGTTAAATCAGACTTGAGCAACGCGCAAATTACATTCAAATGTCACTACACTAGCGGTGAATCCTAAAGGAAATAACGGGTTACATATTAAACTCACATGATCATAGAAAAGTGTGTGGAAATATAAAAATAATTATACATACGTCCTTGCTGGAGATAGGCTGGTACAGTGACTTGTGTCCCTGGACAGTAGGAGCTGGGGTTTCTAACTCGATAAATTGGGTAGACGGATATGTTGTAGCGTTTGAATGGCTTTAACTCTGAATAGTTGAAACACAAAATTTAGTTAATTGAGCCTCATAAAACTATAATATCAGGTATATCAAGCACAGTATTGTTGAGAATGCACTTAGAAACATACATATTTGATGCCAATTAATCTTCAACCTTACACTCTCATGATATCCAATGACATTTACTTTGATTATATTATAATATATATTATGCATATATTATAATACTGGAGTATGCTAATACAACTTATCACTCCAAGAGTTTTCTTTTCCTCCCCAATAAAATGGGAAATAAGCCAATCAGCATATTAATCTCGAATGACTGACAGTTGTGCAGGTGTTTTCACTTGCTAATATTAACTGGCTCCACCTGAAAGCCCCACCCACTTTCCCCCAAATCTCACACGCTATAATATTATAAAATTATTAAAATTGCTGATGATTAAATACACTGTTTGCTTGTTTTTGCTCTCCTGTGCCGGTCAGTACTCAGATGCGTTCGAACACTTGAAAACGGCAGCTATGTGGACATAGGCTGATTTGTAAAAGTATTAAAATATTGAAAACATAATGATATTGGTTTTTCTTTTACTATTCACTGCTCATTACTGCAAAATCAGAGCACAAATCACAAATCTGCATTTAGACGTAATCACCTTTAATGGAGACATTATTGGCACTGCCCAACACTCTTTTCCAGCCGATCTCTTTATCAGGCACTGAAACCCATTCTATCACATATTCAAAGGGAGGCCTACGGGATGGTGGAAGCCAATTCACCCACAGCTTGCCATCCTGCGCTAAGCGATTCATTTGTTCCACTCCAGGAGGGAGATCTGCTACAGAAATCATAACAACTTAGTGCAATGTGACTTCAAACTTGAAAGGAAATGGTTTTAAACCATCAATTATGCTTTTATGTCACAAATTTATATTGATAGTTTAACATATATTACCATTAATAAGATATACAACATAACCCTTTGTAACACTTATGACAGCATAGTAAGAGACTGAAAGATACTTTATACTGTTGTGATATATTAGCTCTTAAAATACACACTCTTTGGCCAAAAGATTGTGGACACCTGACCATCACACTCATATGTGGTCCTTCTCCAAACTGCAGAGATGTTCCAGCATGACAATGCCCCAGTGCACAAAGAGAGGTCCATGAAGACATTGTTTGCCAAGGTTGGCGTGGAAGAACTCTAGGAACTCTGGCCATCATGCTCAACATCAGTACCCGACCTTACTATTGTACTTGTGGCTGAATGAGCAAGTCCCCACAGCCATGTTTCCAAATATAGAAAGCAGAAAGACTTCCCAGAAGAATGGAAATTATTAATAACAGCAAAGGCAGACTAAATCTGGAATGGGATGTTTAAAAACATATGTTTGTGTAATGGTCAGGTGTCCACAAACCTTTAGTCATACAGCGTAATACAGCTCTAGCATTAGTATTACTAGAACCATTAATATTATTAGAACAATTAAAATGTTTAACATGTTTTCTAATAAACAATATGTCTTGATTGATTAGTGTAACATAATCAATGTTATCGATATTATTAGTGTAACATTGTTCTTTAGCAGAACAAATAAGGCTAAATGTTCACATACTTCTTCCAGGTCTTGGGATCTCTAACATGGCTACAGGTGAAACTCCTACTGAATTATTTGCCGTAATTTTGACTGAAGCCTCTTTTCCCTTTAGGGAGAACTTATGCTCTTTGGAACTGACAGCAAGGCTCTCAGGATGTCCATCTTCAACAACTGTGACATCATACCCCAGTATTTTACCATTGGCCTTCTTAGGATCCTGGAACAGAAAATGGGCATGCATGAAAAATTCACACTATTGATCATCCACAATAATCCAGTGTAGTGGGTCCTACACTCGAATGGTCATTAACATAAGCTATACAACAGAGACACGTCAATTTAAACATTTCACCTTCCAAATCAGCTTAACAACAGTGTTATTGGAGTCCTCTTCATAGACTCTCCAGAGATCTGGTCTGCCATCAGGAGCTAAGCAAACAGGGCCATATTAGAAAAATAGCATGCAAACATCTCATTTAAGAGACTTTGTTAAGTCTCTGGCACTGAAGCAAATGTATCTGAGATCCAATGACACCCAAAGATTAAAACAAACAAACAAAAATAATAACTTCCCAGCAGTGAATGTATACAAACCACCCCAATGGAGTTTATAGTAAGTAACTATAAATTATCATTATTGCTCTTATTATGCAGTATCTATATTTCTCATGTTTTTTTGGCTGTCCAAAGTTGTTCTAAAGCAGGGAAATGTACACAGCAGTGACTCACTGGATTCTGGGGTACGAGCTGTTGCATTTGGACTCCAATCGCTCCAGTAGCCCAAACTTTTATGATGAATGCAGCGCATCTGCACAACATAATCTGTGTAAGGCTTTAGACGCTGCATTCTGAAGGACTCAGTGTAAGCTTTGGTTAAATCCTGCGATATCTGAAAGCACATGGTCAAAACTGACATTATATTCAGAGTACAAATTTTGGATCTGAGTTTTTCAGAGCTGTATGAACTATAAAAAAATACAAACTTTCCCTGTCAATTTTATACATGGTTCTAGTTTAGATATGTGTCTGATACAGGGCCACGCAAGTGTTACGAGAACACACAGATTACTGACCTCTAGAACAAATAATCAATGAAACAGTTCATTCTACTGCAGTGGATTATATATACAGCAAATACAATCCCTTAAAAAATTGTATTGCTGAAAACCGTGTTCTTATGCAGTGCTATAGCATGGATAGCGTTATTTTAGTTGTGGTTCACAGTGTTAAAAAGAAAGAATAAAACATCTGTGCAAGATAAACAGCTAGTGTCTGTGACTCATATACAAGGTAAACAGAAAGCAAATATTTTTGGATCAAGCAATATGAGCTTTCAACAATGTGTTGAAACAAGTGTAAACCCTCTCCTCCACCAAATAGTAACGGAATTCAATCATTGCCTGGAACGAAAACAAAATCTTTCACATACTGAAAGAACATTTGAGAAATTCTCCTTCTCATAAACCACAAGTAGGTTCAACAACTTCGCTACTATTTTCAATTTCCTAATAGGGCAACAACGATCAAGATCAAGCTGGCAAAAAAACACAGAATACTAAAGCATTCCATGTGTGGAATATCAAGCCATGCGGAACCTAGGCTTAAGCTGTTTTGGAGCTACGGCTATATCCTTTTATACCATGTTAAGTACAGCTCTACTCAATAGAGACAGGTCTCCTTTCTCTTTCCTTACCTCTTGCCAAACACTGCAACCTGCTTGGCAGTATCTGATATGGTATCTCAGCTTGAAGGTTGTTTCATGAAGTGGATGTGTCCAGTTCACCATTAAAGATGTTGGGAAACCATCCTCTGGAATAATCCTTACATTTGCAGGTGGCTTTGGTTTGGCTTGAAGAAGATACAGGCATTTATTTTATACTGTATAAGAAAGGCACAATTTCTCTCATCACATTTATTTAATTATTTTTTATCACATACCGAAATATTCAGAGTCAACAAACTGCCTGTCTGATTTCGCAGCCCCCAATTCGTTCTGTGCTTCTACCCAGACTGTTAACATCACATGATTGGGGAAGGTCCCTAAATCGATTGTGACGTTGGGTGTTGAATACTTGTAACTTGTTCCATTTTGTAAGATAAAATAGCTACAAAGAAATGCAATTGGAAAACATTATTGGAAAACAAAACAAAAATGCAATCAAACAAAATCCTTTGGAAGTCCATTTCATGCATCGAGACAGACCTTATATAAACCTTATAGACGGTGCGAATAATTGGGTCTCTTGTCCCTGGATCCCATGAACATGACAGTTTAGGAGAAATACTGTCGCCAACTTGAAGAGCAATACATTTCAGGTCCTTTGGCTTTAACGGAGGATCTGAAAGACACGAACATCATAACATTGTTAAAGAAAAAAAAAATGAACATGCTTTTAATGTGTAAATATTTAACACAATCATTCAATCACAACAATCACAATTTATTATAACAATCTCATGGGAACTGCTAAAGATGATTATTTTTATTTATTTATTTATTTTGTATAGTGCAGCTATTCCAATCCACACCAATTAAATCACAATTAAATGGCAAGGCTAGTCTGTTTTTTTGGAAGGCGTAGTCTGTCAAAAGGACATTCAAGAGCAGTATCTTTATTTATGAGTATGAGGAAATGTCTTCATCCCATTTGTCTGGCTTCTCAACTGTTCTTCTAACCAATCTTAGCACAGGAAACGGGAATAAAATTTTTTTATTAGGTTTTGTCGGAATGTGGGTGAAAAAAAATAACATGGTGAATTATTCTTGCTGGATCTGTGCTTGATATATTTATCGCTACTAGATGTGCCTTCTGTCTAATTTTATTATTCTGAATTTGAATATCCATAAGGGTTAATCGATGGATATTTGATTAACCACTGAGAGAGGGAAAAAAAGTCTTAAATATGGCATAATTTTGTATCAATGTTTATCTGCACTGACATTTTCCTATTTTGATAGATGTAACATCAGTAAACAATGAACAGAAATACTGAATGCACAGCAAAAGCTTCACTTTACTAATGTCAGCACAATGTTTTGGCCTGTAGCCAGACTACAGCAGCATGAAAGTTCTGACTATCACAACATAGGTGTGAAAATCCCTCTGGATTAAAAAAAAACTTCATTTGAACTCAGTAGCAATAGATGCTTATAACAATGTAAGGTCAGTAAAGATATTTGCATGTTATATTTAATAAATCAGTCAATGAATACACAGAAAAAAATGCTCCATGCGACAACAGTGGCCAGTATAAAAAAAGTTTTTGCTCTTTCTTTGTCCCAACAAGCATTACATCTAAACTACCCACTCCACTTGCGTGGGAGTAAAATGTTTTAGTCATGAACTTCTGCACCACCATTAGATTTTTAGCACTGACTTCATGTGGACTATTCATACCAAATAACTGAATTGTGATTTCAATATTCGAACAGCATCCCTAATTCCCATCTAATGTACAGAAATCCATGGATCTGTAGATGCATGCGAATTGATTCCCAGTTGCGAACTGATTCCCAATACTTACATCCTATATCAAGGTAGATGCCATATTGGCATGAATCTTCATATGAAAGCATCTGTTTAGCAGCCTTACACATCAATGGGTCGTTCATGTCACTGCTGATATTCACAGTAACAGCAATGGCCGATTTGTTTATTTTTTTGTAAGACTCCTGTGGAAGAGCAACATTTCCAGAGAACCACGTAATGTCATCAGCGGTGTATACTGAATCTTCCCTAAGATTACAGATAGCTGTGAATTCCTTCCCCAGTTCCACTGCAACACGATCTGTTGAGTCCGGGTATATTTTTGCACAGTTATTAAAGAAACCTGAAGACAGAGAGAAGAATTACATTTGGCATGAACTTCAGTCAATTTAATAAAAAATTAAACAGATTTAAACATTCTGAGCTTTAGAACTCACACTGGGCTATAATTTTATTACAGAGAGAGATAAATAGATAAAAAGTTATTATCTAGCCTTAGTTGCTTACCGACTGCACAGCCAAAGGGCAGAAAAAAGACAAGCCCGAACAAACGTAGTGACGTGCGCTTCATGATGTCGGCCGTCAGCATCTGGAAGAGCAATCTGTAGTTATATACTTTAGAAGAAAGGAAGTTGCTGCTTTGAGTTAAGGGGAGTTTGCAAGAAAAGCTCAAAGAGAAAAGTTCCTGTCTTATTTCTATTACTTACGGTGCAATGTGTATAAAGTGACTTACGAACTTTAATGCAGAAAGAAGAACCATGAAAGCCAACATGTAGAGAAGGAACACAATGCTCTTACTAATTTACATGCAAAGCCAACAGTTTCAACCACTGTTACCTTATTTAGGCACACACTGTTCCTCTTGATTAAACCTGATACCCTTAAGTAGTTTCTTAACTATAATTCCCAAATCACACACACTGAATCAACATTTCCAACCAAAACTAAGGTTAAAAAAATTCAATCACAAAGGTCTCCATAATAACATGACTAGCATATAATTTAAAAATGGATTTTATTGGAAACATCTCGCTGTCAAAGGCCAAGTACCAATAAAGGATTGATGTTAAACTGACAGGTAATACAGTCTGAATGAATAAGTCTTGTAGAGTAAAAACAGTAAAAAAAAAAACAAAAAAAAACAGTAGTTTTGTTTAAGGAAATTGCACAATAAATACAAAATTTAGACAAAAAAAGCACACAAGCAATTATATTGCTGCACATTGTAATTGCTTCATATCTTGCAGTTTGTTAAAACAAACTGAATACGGTTAGGGTTTTAAATTGTTCCCATTTTTAATACAGTATCAGAGATTAGTATGATGCCCGATAGCTGATACTGATATTATACTGATATCCTCTTAGTAGCCCAGCTGACTTCTGCTGCCAGTTTACATGAAACATCACAGCATTAATGCCATGCTTTAAAACAAGCTATAGCTTTTCTACACATGCAATGTTTGTTGTGTCAGTTGACCAACAATCAAACCACATGCTAAAGACCAGCATGAATTTATTTAATTCACTTATTTATCTTCCACAACTGCTTTATTTTGGTCAGTGTTGCAATGGATCCAGAGCTTATCCCAGGATCACTGGACGTGAGGCAGGAATACACCCTGGATGGGATGCCAGTCCATTATAGGTCACCATGCCCACACTCATTCACACCTAGTGGTATGTTAGAGTAGCCAATCCACCTGCTAATGTTATTGGGAGGTGGGAAGAAAACTAGAGAATCCTGAGGAAAACTAACATGGACATCAGAAGACCATGTGGAACGTCACACAGACAGTATCCCAAGCTCAGGGAAGGCAGCATGGAACTTATCTGACCAAAATGGTTTCACTCCAAATGGTTTTGTGTGGCCAAAGCCAAAGCCAAACAAAACACCCACAGAAAACCATTAAAATGCTCAGGATGCTCAGAATACAATAAACATTGTTTGTTTGATCTTTCCATGCATATCCCAGACCTCAACTTCACTTTATTTGTACAACATTCAACATTAGACAGTAGACATTATCACAAAGCAGCTTTGAAGGAATCGTATTCTAGCAGTAGATCCCTAATCAGCAATCTAGACACAACAGAAGCAAGGAAAACCTTTCTGAGATGACGTGCAGAAGAAACCTTGACAGGGACCAGACACAAAAGGCAACTGATTCTCTTCTGGGTGACACTAGATAGTGGGGTTATAAATCAATACTCTTCTACAACCTCTACTACTATATTATAAGAGCAAACATCACTAAGAGTGTTGAAAGGGTGTGTTCAGTAACAGCAAATGGTGAATACGAGTCCTGGGATAAACACAGGACAGGCTTTCTGATTCCAGCAGCAGCTCTTAGGTACAAGCCTACAGCATCCATGTGAGATTATCCACTGACTTCTGGGATGTCTGTCCAAAGCCTCACACTGTGGCTGAATGACATTCATTACAGCAAATGACACGTTATTTGAATTATTTCTTTTATACTACCATGCTAACTGTCTTTTCAGCCTCACAGGATGTAGTGATTATAAATATATAACTAATACAGATTGTACAGGAGCCCATTGAACAACTCATGACACTCATTACTCGTACCTATATTTGATATTTTATTCTCGACTCGGTTTTTGGTTATGCTGATGAGTTTTACAGGAGAAAACGAACAGTTGAAGTCTTTATAAAGAAGCAGAGGCTTGAAACGCCATGAAAAGCAGAGCCACTTGGTCTCCTCTGTCCGGTCGCTAAGGGGGAGCTCGAGAAGTTTTTTTTTTTTTTTTTTGGCGCAGAAAATTAGAACTAGACTAGAACATGAGACAGTTTCGATTTTGTTTTTAACTTTTATCTAGATATTTCCCTCGTCGTGACGATAAGATAATGCAGTTTTTGGCTAGCTTTTTGGGGAGCAAACAAAACCCAGCTGTGTTAGAAGAGGTCGCTACCAAACAGCAGCTCATTCAGCTAGGCCATGCTAACGAACCCAGGCTAGCTGCTTAAATATGGCTGAGGCACTTATCAATACGTATCAACATGTTTTATACAGATTAGTTAAAAATAAACAAATAAATTGATTAATAAAAAAAAAACACGTCGGTGTTTATAATCTTACCTATTCAGCGTTTTCATACCATCTTTGTAGCTTGAGCGTGATGTTTTGTGCTAGGTATGCTAGCTATTCTTCAACTTTCTACCTAGTAGTCAATTCAGAGCACCACAGTCTGGCTAAATTAATGAAATAAATAATAAACCCGTGTGATAAACTTGATGTTAAACTTACTCTGTTCTACAAGAAAAATGTGGGCAAGGACCATGCCACAGGAGACCACAGCGTTCATCAGGAAACCTCTCCTGATTGGCCAACCCAGCTGTCACTCTAAACTGTAAGGCGTCATACGATTTCTATTACATTTCCAGTTAGTCTCCGCCCACTGACAAAAAGTGGAGAGGAGGGAGGCCGGAAAGTGTTAATGAAAATGTCCGACTCCTTCCTCCACCAAGAAGGTAACTTCTGAGAGTAGTGAGTAAACAGGAATGCTGTGCGTGTGTGTGTGTGTGTGTGTGTGTGTGTGTGTGTGTGTGTGTGTGAGAGAGAGAGAGAGACAGACATAGTAGCCTTGCCAACAGTCTTTCTGTGAAATAGTGACTCACTGTGAACATTTCAGTTGAGTAGCTTGAAAGATTCCTCTTAACACTATGTAATCCCAGGGTAAACACTGTATTAGCATCTTAAATAAATATTATCCTTAAGGGGGTCTGGGAAGCATAGCTAGGAGAATCAAATGTGTTGGTATACGTGTAGTTATTATTTAATTATACCACAGTCCTGTCAAATGATTGATTCTAATCAGAAGGCATTGATTCATTTTCTATAACAGCAGCTCTGACAATAGTGCCAGCTGTAATAGAATTAAACTATAACTACAATATCTATCTAACAACTTTGACCCCCTAGATATGCTTCCCGAAGCCCTTGGGGGTCTCTGGGCCATGGCTTTGCCTATACTTGTTTAAACAAGGGTTATGATAGTGATACAGTAGCTGCAGTATTGACCATTTGGAA
>CM074961.1:14017972-14031395 GCA_037577455.1 Pangasius macronema
GTCCACCTCCTCAGCACAGTCTGACAGGGACAAAATTTGCATTTACATTAATTAATTTGGCAGATACCTTTTATCCAGACTGCCTTACACGCAAGGCAAGGACTGTCCAAGAATCTAGCTGTTAAAGGAGTCAGCAGTGATAGAGGCAAGAAAAAGGTAGGTTCCTGCCCAGAGGCCCCAGATTGGCTGATCTGTCCCTGGCTGAGGTGGATCTGGAGCCTATCCGTGGAGCACGCCCACTCACACACTCATTCACACCCAAGGGCAATTTAGAGTAGTCAACACAGGTTTTTTTTCCAGTTCAGAGAAAAGCGCTGAGGCTATTGTTATGGTGATCATACATACACTCTATATGCCTCACACACAAGCTATTCTGCAGCATTCCTTTTACTGCAAAATGTACAGGGTTGGAATAACACCTAGTTAACTTTGAAGTCCAGCTGGACTCCAATGTTGTAGCTGTACCCTAGTGAATGCCATGACACACTTAGTCAAAAGTACAAATCCCCTAAAGTCTCCTCAGGTACAAACTTCAGGTACAGAAAATCAAATGATCAATGCCTGTTAGTAGGGTTTAGTGCTCACTATTAGCCCAGTGCAGTGTGGGTTTCATACACCCCAGGCCCACTTTGCTCTTCTCTCCCATCAGTACCCCATCAGGCCAAACAGCCACTGATGCAAGCTGGGCGTTACCATGGCAACAGCAGAGGCTGTTTCCCCCCTCTGCCCACCCCCCCTTTCTGCTTTACCTTTAGGCTGGTCAAAAACGGTGGCAGAGGGAAACTCCATGACCGAGGATTACCACCACACAAGGACAACACACAGCTTCCAGAGAGAAGAGAGAGAGTGGATCCACTGTGCAGACTATGTCATGGTGCCGGTTAGTGCTCCCGTTCTCCCCTGAATTACCCTGAGATACAGAGATAAAGACAGGAAAACGAGAGAGGAAAAAGAGAGAGTAGAAAGATAGAAAGCTTGGCAGGAGAAGACGGAAAACGCGTGTCTGTCCTCCCACGGTAGAAGTTTTACGCGCGCATTCCTGATGTAGCCAAGGCTAGAGGAGAGGACGCGCCGCTTCTCTGTGATCGATATGCATGAATGGGGGATTGCAAAGCTCACACTGCGCATGCGCAGAACCACAAGCATCATCAGCATCCCAAAGCAACCTGGTGGCGACACGACCCCATGGATTGGGTTTGCCAGATTTGGCTCGGTTTCCGGTCCAATTTGGGACTATTTTAAACACATCGTGTTGTAATTAACGGATATAATTTGGCCATGTTATACTTTGAGCTGATTTAAAGTGAATTTTGCGCGTTTTAAACACCAAGAAGGCGGGATGAAGGTAACCAATCTGGCAACCCTGGTGATGAAGGATTGTCTGAATGCTCTGCTCACGTATGGATATTTTACCTGATGTTATTAACGTTTTGTCATTTACACAACGCATTAGCCCCCTTTCCATCCCTCTGTGAAAATGGGTTGAGTGTCGGAACAGTTCTCTAACATGGCTGTCAGTCTTGTTTGTAGAAGATGCAATAAGAGATACAGTAAAAAAAGAAAATGCATGAGGTCCTAAGGAAATTCCTGAATGCATAAATAGCCTACAAATCCATAAAAAAACATCTTCAAGCATTCTTGAAATATTCAGCCAAGAACCCAAAAACATAAAGTGTGCTTGATATATATTTTTAAAATAGCAGAAACAAACCTTATTTATTTATTTATTTATTTATTTATTTACTCCATTCATACTTATCAGACAGCCTGTCACCATGGGAACCCCGGAGGATATTGGCTGTTTAGTGTAAAATGAGCTCACTGCTTTTACAAGGATGAAGCAATGTCCATCCACAACAAGGCATTCAATTCTAAACTTTCACATGCATTCTTTATAACAACTGAATTCTAACTGGAGTGATCAGAGATGAAAAACCTCAGACTTCTGGTAGACTACGTGTCATTCTGAAATGCACTGTTGCACAATGCAATTTCCCATCTAATGTCATCATTCATAACAGGAAACTAGATTTAAATGTGCTACTTTTGGTTTCTGGTTTCTAAATCATTACCAACAGGTAAACATCCCATCACTCCATGTTTATTTAGGTTTTCCATGATCTCTCCCTGGTTCAGGGGTGTAAAATCATTTTTAGATAACAGGCCACATTGCATTATAAAATCAGCTTAGTCTAATAACACATTAATAACTCCACTTAAATGTGTTCATTTAGCTACATTTATCTAAAAGGTACATTTTGAACACACAAATGGATTGAACAAAGATCACTTACAAAAACTGACTAAACACACTGCAATTCATTGCCAATAAAAAAAAAGTTCCATATTATGGTTCTGCCAAATATACAGTGCATAAATATTTATGCCCCTTGAGCTTTTCCACAGTTTGTGGTGTTACAATCTGGAGCTAATGGGATTATATGTCATGATTATATGTGAATCTACACAGAATATTGACGTGGGTAAAAATCAATGTAGTTTGCAAAATTATTTACAAATAAAAACTTTTGCTAATGACTTACAGACAAGTTTATAGACTTGAGTGTTTACAGCCTATTGCTGCCTCACATCTCCATGGTTCTGGGGTCAATCCTGAACTTGGATGACTGTCTGTATGAAGTTTCACATCTTCTCTCAGTGTCTGCATGGGTTTCCTCAGGGTTCTCTGGTTTCCTCTCATCTCCACAAAACAGGAGGTGGACTGGGAGTAGGTGGACTGGCTAAGAAATATCATCCCTAGAAATAAGTATGTGAATGTGTGTGTGCTGATTGAGTGAGTGAGTGCGAGAATATTTTTTGCAATATTTTGCCCCCTAGTGGAATAAAAGAGACTAGCGCTTTTTTTTGAATATTTTTAAATACTATTACAATACACAAGACGATTTTAATGTAAAACACGGATTCTGAATCATCTGGTGGGCAGTATGTTTGACACCCCTGCCCTAGTGTGTGATAGATTAGTTAGTTAGTTAGCAGTTTAGTTCATTTATGTAGCTAATGTAGAAAGAAAGTACACTACGCCCTCTGTAGCACAGCTACCATAAGAGCACTGAAATGCTAACGTTGACAAATAGTATTGCTAAGTTTTCTAACGAACTTGTCAGGCATTTCTGGTTTTAGTTATTACAGGATATATTTATTAGCATTATATTTATTAGCTTGCTAGTGAACTTGGCTATTGGTTTTAATTGTATGATATAGAAGTTAACTGCCTGCTAGCTTGCTAACTTGGCTAAAGTTTGTTTTTGTACATTAGCCTAATGATAGTTAACTGGCTAGCAAAGGGGCTACTGGTTTATATGCACAATATAGTAGTTAGCAGGGCAGTGCTGTGTAGTAGTGTTTATCCAAACGTGATTTAATCATATTTCTTTTATAGCCATGTTAGTTTCAGCATTTTATTTTAATGTACTGTTCAAGAAAGTAGTAAAGAGTGTTAAAACATTTTAGTAGTTAATCGCTGTAACATCAGTAATCTACTACTACTACTACTATTACTACTACTACTACTAATAATAATAATAATAATAATAATAATAATAATAAATTCGCAGAACCATTGTCCATACATCCACAGAAAAGCATGGTGGCAAATGCTTTTTGTGTTTTAAATAATAATAATGTGAATTATAGATTAATGGTATTTAAGTATGAGAACTCAATTGCAATGTCATTTTTTTTCCAGCAGGTGCCGACACACTCTCTGTGATTATACGAGCTGTGAGCTAAAGTGAGTCTAATAAGTCACTGCTCTAGTTTTGAGTATTTTGTGGTCAGATATTATGTAGAAATGGTAAATGTTTATGATAACTCTGTATGTAATGCATAATGAACATCTATTGAAAATAAGCAATTCCTTTTTGTGTGTATTTTACATTCACAGGACAAAAACCAAGCTGGATACTTTTGCTAGATACTTGTTCAGGGTATGGAACAACACGTAATCACTTTACGCCTACTTTTGGCTTTGTCCAATCCCCACAGTTTCAAGGCAGAAAAAAATGTTGTATTTGAGTCACGGCCTTCCCCTCTCAATGCAAGCAGACTGGCCACTCTAGACATACAGGGGATTTTGGGCAATTACAAGGAATAAACATGCTTTAGGCAAACAGACAAGAAAAGCAGCAACATCCATAAACAAAGGAAATCCTTGGGCAACAGGCAGCCTTGAAATATGCTGACCCACTCAGAATTGAGCAGGAGAAGAAAGACCTTCTCAGATTTACGATAAATACAGATTCAGTCCATTTTAATGTACTTAGATTTATGGTAACGTTTCAGTCCAGTTTATATAAATTTAGTTATTAGATAACTAAACTGCATTCAGGTTCACACTTTACTTAATGATGAACAGAAGAGAAAATGCTAGGCTATACTTGCTCCTTAACTTACCTTTCAACCAACATAATATAATGTTAATCCCTTCCGTCTCATAAAAATATTTTTGGCAAGTCTGGACAAGCAGGAAGATTACAGAAAGAAACTCTGGAGTGTAACTGACATGTACATTCTCTTCCGTGTTATAGACGTACTGGAAATAAACCTATGAGAACAATGCTATACTGATGAACTATACCTGCCTAGACCAGCAACCATTCATTAAGGCAGCTAACAAAGGGAATACAGGCAGTATGTAGGAGGCACAGCAATGTTATTGTGGTAACCAAAAGTAAACACAAAAGCTGGAAAATAATCTTGTGGATTAGTTATGAGTGTATAATGCTTAGTGAATGTAACATTAGGTCTTCACATCTGACAAGTCACATGCTTGTTGTCACATGCCTTTCAGTCACTGACCTTAGCAAAATCTCAGACATAGCCTGCAATGTCCAGTACAGTACACAGCGGCTTTTCTGAACCCACACAATCACTGACAGAGGTTAATGTAGGCTAGCTGCCTCCACTTATGTTAAACAGACAACTACAATGTTGTGAGGGTTTTTTTTTTTACATGTATATTATTCCAAGACCTTTTATGGTCAATGAAGTCAATTATTAACACATTTCACTGGAGAGGTGGGGCTGTTGCTCTCTTTTTTCTTTCTGATTGAGAAAAACAAAAACAGAGCTTTTTTTTACTCTTTATTTTTATTATAATATTTTTTTTTGTTTGTTTACAGTAAGTGGCTTTCTGCCAAGGAGCCTGTGTCCACTGAAGCACTGTAAGCCGACTGTTTGTCTGTACGAGCCCGTGGGCAGGCTCTTTTGTTCCTTGGAATTTGAAGTGAGAAAGTCAGTTGCGTGGGAGACGCCTGGTTTCATCCAGATTGTAGATGGTACAGGATGGGAGGATGGAACCTGTGGAGCCAATGTATGCAGATACAGACACAAGCACGACCACCGATACACACACACCTATCTTTGTAGTAGCAAAAAACAACACTATATGTTATAGGTCTGATTCTAAATACTGTTGGCCACGCAGTGCAGCTATTTGCCCCCTTAATCACAAAAAAGTCAGAAGTAAGCCTGTGTAACAAAATTACCCCATTCTGATTTTGCAACATTAGCTAAGCTACCTAAACACTGCACTCCACTAAAGTAAGCTAGCTAAGCACTTTACTTTAGTTTAGCTAATATTAAAGCACAATTAGGAGCAAATTCTCAAAAACATTATGCTGACTATATGTAAGGTAACATTAGGCCAACAAATATTTTGCTGTCAAAATCATTATCAAGCAAGTTAGCTAACAACATGTAAGTAATGTTTTTAGCCTAATCCATGTTATTATTATCCAAGTTCTCTAGCAAGCTGGCTAACATGAAACCAAACCTTCTGTAAAAAAGGAAATAGTACCAATGTTTTTTAACACAACCTTTTTCAAATTCACGTTTTGTGAACAATAACAAAAGCTTTATGTATTTGCTATATTCCACAGAAAACGAGTGACTGAAAACCCCTTGGTTTTTACAAAACTTTGCATTTCAACAATTTGAAATATTTCAAATCTAGGCTTAGCTGAAACACTAGTCTGCCAGCACCACTGGGGTGTTTTTTTAATGACCCATCATAAGAAATGGTTCCAAAATGACTGCCAAGTGGAATGGGGGCAATCTCCTGAGCAGGAAGTGCTTAGAAAGGAAGTCCTGCTGTTGTACAGAATCTGGCTGATTTGGGCAACACGCATCCTCCTCTCTGACCCCCTGGATGGATGTTAATCTGACTTTCCACACCTCTCTCTTATCTGCACAAAGACATATTAGAGTAGAGGGCAAGATCAAGGACATGTTTTGACTTTGTTTGAGGCTTGATGTAGGTGTAATAACAGCATAATCGCCATAAATCTTTACAAGCTGATGTGTTTTTCAAAACATTAAGTTTTGACCTTAGATTTTTATACAAATATTATGATTTATTATGATAAGCTCAAGTGAAATCAGAATACAGCAGAACTACAGAAAGCAATCAACTTTAGGGACAAAGGAACTTTTGGGGAAAAGTGTTGTCGTAATGATAAGGTGCAAGTGCATTACCTTATACCCAACCCATCCCACTCTATGTATATGAAAAATGTATGTATCATAGCTGACAGAAGGGTTATGCTAACTCAAATAACCACTCTTTATAAACAGGGTGAGCAGAAAAGTATGTCAACCCTTGAGGCAAATGGGCTAAAACAGCAGGAGACCACATCGGATTCCATTCCTGTCAGCCAAGAACAGGAATCTGAGGCTACAGTGAGCGTAGACTCACCAAAACTGGGCAGCTGCTGTTGTAGCCCATCCACCTCAAGATTCGACGTGTGGTTATTTGTGTTACCATAGATTTCCTTTCAGCTTGAACTAGTCTGGCCATGTCATCTGACCTCTCTCATCAACAAGGTGTTATCACCCATAGAAAACTGGATGTCTTTTGCACCATTCTGTGTAAACTCTTGTGTGTGAAAATCCCAGGAGATCAGCAGTTTTCCGAAATACTCAAACCAGCCATCTGGCACCAGCAATGATGCCATGTTCAAAGTCACTGAGATCACATTTTTTCCCCCATTCTGATGATTTATGTGAACATTAACTGAAGCTATTGACCTGTATCTGCAAGATTTTATGCATTGTGCTTCTGCCACATTATTAGCTGATTGGATAAATGCATGAATATACATGTGTACAAGTGATCTTATAAAGTGGGTATAATATAATTGATCACAGATCATATTTAATATCATTGATCATTGCTTTTGTCATTAAAATATAACAAATCTT
This sequence comes from Pangasius macronema, assembly GCA_037577455.1. Classification (NCBI taxonomy): domain Eukaryota; kingdom Metazoa; phylum Chordata; class Actinopteri; order Siluriformes; family Pangasiidae; genus Pangasius; species Pangasius macronema. The sequence goes on from CM074961.1 coordinate 14,025,194, forward strand.
TAACAAAAAAGCTTTGTTCATTCGAGTTAAAGTTACATTATGCAGTCTAATGACCTAATCCGTAGTAAACATCCCCACAAATCTGCTCACATGAAACTTAATTTAAACTTCAGTGTAAGTAAACCTTTCTACTCTTACAAGTGTCATGAGTTTGGGTCCATATAACTAGACAATTGATGTATGCATTTTCAATTTAGGGAACATTATTGCTAATCTTTGATAGCTCATTGCTCATTAAGAGTAGATTTCTTGCCTGAATGAGCAAAGAAACTCATGCTTTTCAGCACTAGTTCAAGTGCCTGTGTTTCTGCCAGCCTTTCCCTTTCTTCTATGTTATTAATTCACTGGGAGACACGGTGGGGTTCAAGTTAATGGAATTACTGAGGATTTGGCTGAACCCAACTGCTCCACTTGGCGAACAAATCAAGGGACAGATTCTTATTTTCTTTTGTGTGCCTCACTCCCACCAGAGCACCCGTTTCCCCCCTTGTTCGACCTGCTCACCTGGGCCCTTGTTGCCTTTTCAATGGCTTGACTGATTGAGTCAAGCCTTTAATTGATGAGCCGTGGGTCCTTTGTGTGTTATTGTATGATGCTAACTCTGCTTGTTTGTACGCTTGTTAAAGTGAGTACTTTAAATAATATGTGTGACAATGTCTGTTTTCTAAAAATTTAACACAAGTCAGCTATGTCATTTTCCAGAATTAGGTGAGAGTAACAAACTAGCAACCAGAAGTGGGGTTGCCCTTACAGAAACAATCACACAAATTGTTCATGTGCATACAATTTTACAGGAGCTTCTTAAAGTTCTCAAGGACAACATTATTAAAAGACACTCAAATGGAAAAAGCTGCAGAGCCATACAAAGATGGCTTTGCCATACTTAAACATAACTAGCAGTAGAATTGTTTTGATAATATGCCAATAATATGCTGGTGAAAAGTTCATGGAACCACAACTAATTGTCCCTGGAGTGGTGTGCCACTCAAGATTTCACAACACCCATCAGAATAATAAAGAAAAGGTAAAAGAGAAGCCATCAAAAAGAGTTGCAGGATGACCTGAAAGCAGCAGGAACAACAGGCAATGAATTGCTTCACAATCTCTGTTCCTACACCTCATGCAAAACCCCTCTGCTAAAAAAAGAAGCACAGAGGTGCATGTCAAAAAAGCATTTAGACAAATCAGAACTATTTTGGGAAAATGTACTCTGCTAAAAAAAGAAAGAAAAATAGAACTCTCTCTGAATAATTCAGCTCTTCAGCTGAGAAAGAAGTGGTGGACATATGATCCTAAGAACACTACACCCACAGTGAAGTACGGAGGTAGGAACATGATGATCTGGGGCTGCTACTCTGCAAATGATACTGGGGCATTACACGTCATCGAAGGAAACATAAATGGATAGATGTAGTGGGATTAGAGGAAAATTTAATCTCATTGGCCAAGAAACTGAATCTGGGGAGAAGGTGGATCTTTCAACAAGAAAACAATGCCAGACATACAGCCAAAATAACTCAAGAAGGACTTGCATGGCCTAGCCAATCTGCTGACTTAAATCCCATTGGATAGTTATGGAGAATTTTGAAATTATGAGTCCATAAGAGGGACCCTTGTAACCTTAGGGAATTGAAGATTTGGCAAGAAGAATAGGCCAAAACTGAACGACAATGCAACAAAGCAAATTATTTCCTACCATAGACATCTGTACGACAAAGCAGTAATTGCTGGCAACAACTTTGGAATAAAGTACTAATGTTAGTAATCTGTGGTGTCTGAATACTTTTTTCCCCTATCAATTTTGTTTTTTTAAACATATAATTTTTATGTTTATGAATACGTACTTTTTTGTTCATAGTTATAAATACAAACGTCAATAGACATTAAGTGTGTAAATTTGAAAAATGTGTCCAAATACTTATTTCCCCTCACTGTGTGATGTGTTTCCATCTAATAACATATGTTGCTTGGATTAAATGAAACATCTTTGACTTTGGATCACATCTATGGAATAATTTTATTTGCTATAAGAAATGGCAGGCATGTTTTTGCCATTTCATGCCCAAAATAATAGGGCTGACTGTTGTCTGGTGGTATAGTACAACAGATATATTTCCTGGAGATCAAGTCAAGGCCGTATCAGAAAGCAACCATGAGAAGGATATGTATCTTTTGTGGGTCACCATGTTCAAAGGCCTGAGAACCCTGAGAGGTTAAATAGAGCTACATGTGACAGCACCAGTCCCCAACTTTAAAACTAGCATCCTATACCAATTTTAAGGGTAATTATCTCACAAATACAGCTGTAGCCTGGCCTTTACATATTCTACGCCAAGACAAAGAAGAAGCTGATGGATGCTCGTTTTACATGACCTGACCTGAAACTTCCATTTTTTTCTTGTCATTTGTGGGCCAGTGCGAGGTTGAAGAGAGAGAAAAAGAGAGGGATGGGGGAGGGCATATGAGCTGGGCGTGGAGGGGAAAGAAAAGGAGATACAAAAGGGGGCTTTGAAAAGGGGCCCTTTTCTCCCTGCAGTAAACTTTGCTGGCCACAAGATGATTTACAGTCATCAGAGAGGCCAGACAAAGACTGTACAGCAGAGAACAGAGTCCCGCAATGAACAAGTGTAAGAGAGAGAGAGAGAGAGGCAGCATACTATACTGTATCTGCAGGGTATCTCAGAATTCACCGGAAGAGGGTTGGCCTTGTTGCATTTGGTCAGTGCATTTCCTGAGACATAATGATGCAGCAGTCTGGTGTTGACTAAAAGTGTAACATAGAATTACTACCAGATGATTAAAGTAATTTCTGAGGGGTTTTTTTGGTAGGTATTATTTGGTAGCTAAAAGTAGTTAAGGAGCCAGTCTGAATTAATCAGAAGCAATAACTACATTGTAGATTGTGAAAGTATCTGTGTAACTGTGATTTATAAATTAGTAACCCAGGCACTCACGACAAGCAGATTTTAGGTTACTTTTTATTCACAGTAGGTTTAACAAAAAGAAAAAATATATACGTCTTGTAGATTTACACAAAACAAAAGGTTTAATTTAGTATGTAGCTATGCTAAAACTTGATGCACTTCATGGTAGTGCAACTCATCTCGATTCGGTAACTATACTGCATGTTTCTGCATCCCACCATACTACAGACATTGACTGAGGTGTGATCTGGTTCATAGTAGAACAGTTTTACTAGGCAGATTAAGTACCCTGAACAGATGACAATCTTTTCAGAATCAGGAACATGCATAACGCTCCTGTTTACTTAAAAAATAAAGATGCTAGTCAAGCTCGAATATCTTTCACATGCCATGCAAGGACAGAACAGCACATCTCACAAACATGAAGACCTACATTATTATAAGGAAATTACATGGCTAATTCTCATATAGATTTATATTTGGGTCAGTTTTTTTTTAGCACACATGTACACAGGGAGCAGTTGTGGCCTAATGGTTAGAGAGTCGACCTTGCAACCCGAAGGTGAACCCGAAGGTGAACCTGAAGGTGGTGGGTTCGAGTCTCAGGCCGGCAGGGATTGTAGGTGGGGGGAGTGAATGACCAGCACTTTCTTCCACCCTCAATACAATGACTGAGGTGAGACCCTCGAGCAAGCCACTGAACCCCCAACTGCTCCCCTGTTACTGCTGTTAAATAAATATCTGAGGATAGGGCAATGCAAACTGGGTCTCAGATACTCAAATTGTAAATTAGATTGTTTGCTGCCATTCATAGATTCATAGATACTGGCATAGATACTGGAATTTTAATAGTGGTGAATAGATGTTTCTTAAACAATTTTAATAGCTTCATTGGCATTAAAAATTTATTTGACTTAGTTTAAAGTGAAAAATTTATTTAACTTTATAGTTTAAATGCTTTAGGTGTCTCATGTAAGTGATTATATGAGAATATTCTTTGAGGTTTTTGCTGCATATTTCATCTAATTTCATGTATCACTTGCATACACCTGCAAAGTCAGTAAGCAGCCATTCAGCACCACTTGAGGTGTGGTGAAAATAGTTTGGTAGGCTTATTTTAGCAGGGTGAGAGGCCCCCATGATGCATACAGAAAGGAAATAGCATCAATGACAAAAGAAGGGGGAGGTTTAAGCTCTTGCCTTTTTGTCTGTGTATTTACAAGTGTTGTGATAGCTTGCATGATCATAACATTCGATTCAATAGCAGGTCATTTGAGCTCCAACATTGCTTTCATGCTAGACTATTGGTGTTAACCTGGGAAGTATTCTGAGACCTTTGTAATGTATGCCATAAATATAATTTAGTGCTGTACCATATGTCCTTCAGTTGGTCTAAGAACATATCCTGTGAAAATGCATGTTTAGCGTTGTGTATTGTTAGATCAGTATACAATGTGTAGTGATGTCATTTCCAAATGACCACAATGCCTGTAGCTCAAGTGAGGATGTCTTTAGTTATTCAGATGTCCTGATCTCCTAATTTGTTCTAGATGATATTATGTGGTTCTATATCTGTCCATTTTAATGAAGGTTTAAGCATCAAAATTCTTCCACAAAGAGATTATACTCTTAAACTGTTGCTTTTCCTGAACTCCCTTTCCTCTTCTGAACAACTGAGGACCTATACCTTAATTTAACTGCTAAACACTCAAAGGTTTTGACCTTTTACTTGGATCTTCTCTTAGTCTACTTTTACTATGAAACCGGAGGCCAAAAATATGAAACTTCTTTTTTCCCTTACCGCCACCTTATTCACAGGTCTCCCCACCCCACCCCCTTCCCAATATCCCTCTGTAGTGGAGGCTTGTTTCACAGCTGGACAAATAAAAGCGGTTTTGTGTTGGTGGGAACCCCGCGTTTTCCAGCTATTCATCAACATCCCATAAAAGCAGCACAGGTGTTGGGTTTCAGGCCGAAGGGCAATGGCAGGGCTCGTGTTCCGACGTAAAAGCCAAGCTAGAGCAAACACGTCAATCTAGCTAAGCCAACGCCACCGCTTATTACACCGGAGTCTGGGCTCTGCCTTGATAACAGAATGAACAGGTGCTAACAGCATTTAAGAGTCACTTCTCTTTATTACAGAGTCATGAGATTCCTGGGGATTACTGTTAACATGTTGAGTGCATAACAGGGTGAGAAGGACACCAAAAGAAAACATGCACATGGTGTCTTCTGATAGATTTGTCCAGAGATAACGGTGACCTTGGAAGGTGAAAGTGACCTTGACCAGGTTTAAGAGAGTATCGCTTTATCTATCCTGTAAGCATATAATTATAATGTACTGATTCCTTGAGAAAATGTACTGATGACTGAAAAAATTGGATGATTAAATGTTTTTTTTCCTATATCTGTACTGCTGCTCTAAATGTCTGCCAAAGTTTCCTGTGATATTTTAGCACTAGATAATTAGATTGAAATCTCAGACATAAACACAGGCACATAGATGTGAGCACAATGCTTTTTTTTTATTTTTTTACTACTAACCAAGAACAATGCAACATCTCTGGGCAAATTTTTTTCTCAGTCAGGAATATCAAGACTCTCTTGGAATGTGTTTTTGTAGTAAAACAAACTGACATTGGTGCTATTTGTGTACAGGGCAGTGTAATAATATAGGAATATACTTGCACTCAGTGATACCTAATATAATGGACTTTCTCACAGTGTATCATGTTCTATAGCGTAATCGTATACATGCAGTATATCACATTCTATAGCATACTCACCTCTATGCCATCAGGCTGTGTGTATGCAACAAACATTAAATATATAGTGTATTATAAATACTGTAGACAGGTTGAGTTTTACTGGTTGGAAATAATCACAAATATAATTTTTATTAGCTATATTAATATAGAAAAGCTATATTCATATATTATAATTTAAGCTATATTAACCATAGCAGGATATTTTCCTCACTCTACTATAGACATTGTGCAAGAACGTTGTAATTTTGCATGATGTAGCCTGCACTTGGGAGTAATTTTATAGGGAAAATGATAAACAGGAGATAACGAAACTGTTTGTTTAGTAAACCTTTCAGTTAAAATATCCTTTTAAGTCTGGCCTAGACATTCCTTTCTTCTGATGTCATTTTCTGAGATCAGAAATTTAATGACTGAAATCTGTATCTCTCTTGTAATCGTTACATACTGCATATGAACTTCTCACCTCAACCAACACATTACTATTTTAATAGAAACACTGAGTCAAATAAC
>CM074961.1:14035315-14073599 GCA_037577455.1 Pangasius macronema
AATTTCACGAATGGACTTATTGCACAGGTGGCAACCTATCATGGTACCACGCTTGAATTCACTGAGCTCCTGAGAGCAGCCCATTCTTTCACAAATTTTTGTAAGGTGCTTGATTTTATAGATCTGTGGCCATGGAAGTGATTCGAACACCTGAATTCAATGATTTGGAGGGGTGGCAAAATAGTATATATATACTACTAACAACATATAAACCACTGAATTGATTTGAGCAAGGGGTGCAGGCTCTTTATTAGTATCTAGAATGCAGAGAAGTCCCCCAGCTATGAAACAGCCTTCCAATTAGAGTTGGGACTCAGAAATAGTCTCGATCTTTAAGTCTTGGTTGAAAACCTATTTTTAGGCAGAGTTTTTTTTTTTTTTAAATAGGCTTTCTCTTACATAAAGTTTCAACTCTGGGGCTCTGGGCATAGAGAGAGCTGTTGCACCCCTCTCCCACATGCTCTCTCTCCCTTTCTCCACTGGCTAATCTTTTCTGGATGCTCTAGAACCAGTAATAACAAGTTCTTCTATTCACATTATACACTATATGGCCAAATGTTTGTGGACACCTGACCATCACACCCATATGTGGGCCTTCCCCAAACTGTTGCCACAAAGTTTGAAGCTTACCATTGTATGGGATGCCATTGCATGCTGTAGCATTACACTTCACTGGAGGAAAGGGGTCCAAACATGTTCCAGCATGACAATGCCCCTGTGCACAATGCAAGGTCCATGAAGACATGGTTTGCCACGGCTGGAGTGGGAGAACTGAATGTCCTCTACAAAGCCCTTGCCTCAACCTCACTGAACACCTTTGGGATGAATTGGAACTCTGACATCACCTCCCCCCAGGCCTCCTCATCCAAAATCAGTGCCTGACCTCACTAATGCTCTTGCGGCTGAATGGGCAAATCTCCACAGCCACTCTCCAAAATGTAGTGGAAAGCTTGATACACTATATGGCCAAATGTTTGTGGACAACTGACCATCACACCCATATGTGCTTTTTGAATATCTCATTCCAGACTTAGTCCCACCTTTGCTGTTATAATAACCTCCACTCTTCTAGGAAGGCTTTCTTAGATTTTGAAGTGTGGCTGTGGGGATTTATGTTCATTCAGCCACAAGATCATACACTGATGTCGAATGAGCCTTCTCAAAAGAGTAGAGGTTATTCTAACGGCAAAGTTGAGTCTAAATCTGAGTAGGATGTTCAAGATTCAAGATTCAAGATTCAAAGAACTTTATTAATCCCAGGGGGAAATTCATATAGTATAGTTCCTATAGATATATTGTACTTCACACTTAATATTGTTTACCTTTATTCTTCTACAGCTATATACTTTAATGAACACTTTTTCAAACTCTTTTCCACATAAAGGAAGAGATTTCTCTTGCATACTAGACCTGACTGGTTTAATTCTACACAGTACACTGGCTTTGATATACAGTAACGAGCTGTATATCTAACTTCGACATACAGGGCTAACCATTTTTTATTGCACCAACAACAATGCCATTTACAAGATGACTGCACTTCTGAAATCCTATCAGCAAATCCTTCTAGCCATTGTTAATGAGAGGGGCAAATTTGAATAAGATTAGTTGGCAGATTAATCAGTCTGGCCAGAAGAACCTATTTACTGTCTGGGGGCATGTGATTGAAGCCTTGGTCTCTCCCTTACTGCTGTGATTATATCCTAGTAATTGTCCTAACAAGAACTGCCATTTGTTCTGCCTATGCCCTCAAAAACTTTCAGTTGAACAAGCAAAACCGGACCTGCGGGAAATTAATCCTTTTGTACTTTATCCTGTTTTTATCTGTTACCTCTTAAGTAAGTAAGTTAACCTTTTTTTGTTTGAAAACATTTCATTCATTTAAAAGAGCTATGTGGCACTTTTGTTCAGAGGTGTTTACTTGAAACACTATCTAACTTCCTGATCCATCAAACTGAAATATCTGTACACTTTACACTGACAATGAACAACAAGAAAATGTTTCACCAGTGTCAGTACTATCAACAAATTTCTTCCTAAGATCGGTTTAATCAAGCAGCCCTTGACTTCTCGTTTCTGTTATAGTATCCTGTCAAATGGGGAAAAAAGTTGTTGAAGCCATAGTTACAGTTGGAAAACTATATTCCTGCCTTGAATGTTTTGGCAACAGGTCCTCCGCAGAGGCAGTCTGTGTCGGGTCGTCCCAAGGGGTGTAGATTAGTCATTGTTTTGAAGGATGAAGGCATTACGCTGTACCAGGCACAGTGTTTCAGCATGACCCAGGTGGGAGGGGATGCAAACCAGTGTTCTCATTTTAACCCTTCCTCACTTACTCCTACTCTCACAACTTCTTCTCCCTAAAGTATCTCAGGCTAGCCAAGCTGGCCAAGAAAGATATTCATGTCCTATTAATGGTGATTTTTTAATCTCGAAAAGATAATAGTTATGCGCATGTAGTCTAAGTATCTTGTGCACATTGGCCCTCGAACCTGTATATTACTGAATATATTACTTTTGGGCTTGCAATTAGAGCAACTAAGGTTAGTAACCCGATCTGGTGCTGGAATGAACAATAATAAAGCATGACTTGACCCTCAATGCAACATCAAGCATCAACAGAGCATGTCATTGATCAAACTGCCAAAAGTCATTGCACTAGTAACATTACTGTCCTATTAAATGCTCTCTGTTCTGTAAAAGTTATTATTCCTAGAGGGGTATTAAAGAGAATGATCATTTTTCTTCACTTGGCACATGCATACACTCACACTGATAAGGGAAGAGGAACTGAGAAACACACACACACACACACACNCACAACAGATCCTTTGAGGGCTCACACACAGCTCTCATCTGTCAACATGACCTTATTTTCAGGCCTATACAGCTGGCTTAAATTCAAGATTAAAAAAATACACCCCTTCTTCTTCACTGCTACTAACTAACAAAAACGTGAATTCTTTTGCGTTCTCACACAATTTATATTACAGTTTGTACTAATGAGAAATGTGCCACCTTTCACAGCAGACCAAAGAGAAGTTTAACATAGTCTATCATAGTTTGTGGTAGCTTACGTTTTATTGCTGGGACTGTGTAGAATTAATAGAAACAACTTGTAGAAGAAACTTGTATTGTTATTACAAATATGAGAAGAACGGGATTGAAATTAGAAACTTCTGTATGTAGGCACCAGATTATGTAAAACATACTTAAATCTTTATTAGTAAGGTTTAAACATAAAAGTGTTCTTGAGGAAAAAAATTAACCACACACCTTCACCACACAAATTATCCATGGTAAAATGAATTCTCAGGTGTAAATCTCTTTCCCATGATGTCAAACCCAAGTGTTTGAGGCATTATTGTGTTGATGAAGTATATGACTGTATGCCACACTGCAGCTGTGCTGTGGTTTTTGAAGCATCATGATAAGAGGGGTGGTTTTGTTTTGAGATGCATGCCTTTTAACCTCTGCTTCACATCGAGGTGTGTTGAAAAATTTCAGGCAAGCCAGAACCTGAATGCCAAAGTCAGCATGGGAGAGACGTTTGAATAAGACCACACAATACAATATCACAGAGGAAGCCAAAGGCCACTGGATGTAAGAGCAAAATCTTTTATTTGGGGGTTTCCTAATGAACAAAAAAAATTTAATTCACTATCTGTTTGCTGGGGTCAAGTTACAGGTCAGGAAGAGGCTCTGTACTGTAGAAGCCAAAAATCTGGCAACTTTAGAAACCTTTAGAAAATCAATGATACGTTATTGGATACAGATCAAAACTTGTATTCGTGTAATGTCTGGGTAATTCTGTTTTGTACAGTCCAGTGGTTTCATTAGCTTAATGAGTATTAATGTTGCACACATCAGAGCTCGATTTGACCATGTTGCTTTGTGCCTATTTGACATTTCTTGGCCTGTTGTGATGTTTGGCATGGCCGAAGAGGATATTGTCTGGCCAGGGAGAGACAGATAAAGAGATAAGGAATGTGAGAGAGACAGATAAAGAGATCCTCCAGCCATTTACATCAACAAACTCTGTTATGTCCTGTCTGCTTGCTTGTTTTCTTAAGAATTTTCTAGATATAGAAAACTAATCTAGGGTTTTGTAAACTTTATGATCAGACTAATAGAGGAGTAAAATCCAGAAGCTTTATGATAAGGAACACACTACATGGACTGTAAGTAAGTTCACTTAAGTAACTTTTGCTACTTTTGTTCTTTTTTGTTCTTTTTAAGCTATTTAACATTTTTAAGGTTACATGATTAAAGTCACATCTGCCCTGATTCTGTCCCAGACACTCTTCATGCTGTGTGCTGCCTGTCCTGTTTTACTTCCACTTTCCATATATGGTCTCTCATCTATTTCTTGGTACTCCTGTCTAATTTGTCTGTTTAAGAGGCATGTAATGTAGAAGCCAAAAATCTGGCAATTTTAGAAACCTTTAGAAAATCAGTGATACATTATTGGATACAAATGAAAACCTTTCATATAAGAACACTAGATGCAACATTAGCTACTTTTGTGGACTACTTTCATACATCAGTGTCCCCATCACATTAGCAGAGGTGAGAATTGCTCAGCTGCTGGTCTACCCTGATAAAATCATCTGTAACTCACTTTATGTTCAACTGATTTAGATCAGATTTAGTTTGTTTTGTTCCAGGCGTCATACATCTATGAATATAGCAGGTGATGTAAATGCAAATGTAGATGCACTGACGATGATTTGATTGACCCTCTCAATAAGTTTAAACCTACTAACATTTATTACAAGTGATTATAATAACAGCCTACTAATGATACATCAGACAGTATATTCCAAGAGTTATTCTTTTAACTTCACATAAGAGGAATCAGCTATATAAGCTAAAGTATAAGATTCAAGTAAAAAAAAACTTTACAACATATTTATCATAAATTGATGAAGGCACATAATATTAGCTAAAGGTAACATGATGCATGAAACAATCATAATTGCATTATTATAATCACAGCCAACTTGACAAGCTAAGTCAACAGCTCTCAATTTCAAATCTAAGTACAAATTCAATCGCTAAACAAATTGTACTGAACATCATGCCTTGCAAAAAAAAAAAACTATAGACTTATATAGACTTAACACAAAGCAATAATAAATAGTAAACTCACCTAGCCAAGCTGCCTTAATTCCTGCATTAAGTCCCTCATAAAATAAAATCAGTTCAGTTCAGCTTAATGGGGACAATCTGAAAAGTTGCGGCATCATAGATGAGTCGTATCCCCACATTTCCCATCTCAAATCCTACACCAGACATGAGTCAGAGGACTACCAGCACCATTCACCATTCATCTATGTTTCTATGGTTTAACCATGTTGCTGGTATGTCCCACCTACACCCTGCTCACTACATACTTCCCTATGTTTAAAGATTCAAGGTTTCCAGTTCAATAATTTGGGAATATTACCATGTTGTAGCCTTGTCTAAAAGGAGAGTGGAGAATATGCAGTGTGCTCATGAAATTACGCCATGCAGATCTCTTAAGATCTCAGAACGAATTTATTTTATAAACATAATTCCGCTATTTGAATATTAGACACTGTCATGTACCATTTATTAATTTATTGTTTCATTCTTTCCACCCACTGACCCCAAACATGTTTCTATGTGTTACAGCGTTGATTTTGTGCCATACATAACTCTATTTCTAGATTTATTAAAATTGTAGCGCAAGTTGACTTTAATTAAACCTTTTGGCTGAACTCAAATAAACAGGCTTTGACATTGTACTTGTGTTCTACATACTCATCTGAAAGCACCAACCTGAAAAATCCTCCATTTTGGCGTTTGATGTTGTATGATGGCTGTGTGATCAGTCATCATTCTTTTTCACCATACCTGAATGTTATATAGACTAATTATTGTCTTTCTTTCAGTCCATTTCAATTGTTATCAGGCGTTCTGATGTAAAACATCTGCAGTGGGTATGTTAGCACCAACAACAACATATTCTTCATGCATATGGGGTCCCTTTATTATTTAAGAAAAATAATAATGTATTTAGAGAGGAGTGGCAATTTTCCATGTTTGGACAGAGCCAGGAAACAGCTTTGTGGAGAGATTTTATTGTTTCCAGTCAATGAAAGGAAAAGTGTGACGTGGGGGGTGTTATTGAATCTCTGTGCTGGAGAAACAGGCGTTATTTTGCTCCTGAAAGATTGCTCAAGTGCTGGAGTCAAGCCCACAGTGATGGCTGAATGCATTTAGATGTACATGCATTTAGAACCAGACTACAACCAGCTTACCATGATCTGACGGAATATAACTTAAACATGCACTCTTACAAAAGGTTTCTTAAAGGTTTTCTCTAGACGGCTTCAGCGGTTTCTCTTACCGAGGAGTTTGTACTTTCCGGTTTCTTAGTAACATGACAGTCTGTGTTTGTTTGTATTATTAACTTCAAGAGGGAGAAAAAAGCTTATACAGTATAACATAAGCGATAACAGGAGCTAGCTTGTTTCATTGATGTTCCTAATCATTAATTGTCATTATAAAGGGTTGAAAAGTATGATGTGTTATTTGTTATAAAAAATGTTGTCAAATCAGTACAGTATAAGAGGAATAAAACACGTTGGGACATACTGTTAATAATAATCATACCACTCATTGATTATTTTTCCATGGCAGCATGCCCTATTTTAGATTTCTTACTTTTTTTTTTTTTTTACTTTTTTTTTTTTTTTTTACTCTATTATGTTTCGGAGAACATAAGAAAAAAAAACACCAAACTGTACTTTTCAGGTAGTTAAAAACTCCCAAGTATTTGCTTTTTCAATTTGTCGCTCTCAAGCCTTAAAGAACCATTTTTTCTAAGTGTGTACCATCATGAGATCCTCTTTGGTACTAGAGATTTTAGTGCCTGAAGGAAATGCTGCAAAGCTCTTTTGGTGAACATTTCTGAGCCTATGAGTTTAACTACATTTTATTTGCTCTGATTCAGTACTTGTGATAAAACCTTGGAAACGGATTCCTTTCTAGAGCCCAGTTAGGGTTTTGGTATGACATGAATATATTACACTCTGCGCATGTCTGAGAAAACCAAAACCTGCCATTTAAGACAGATGTTTAAGAGTAACTCACTGTACTCTGACATTTATCTGTTTGTCGAAGGCTGAGAGGAGGTGGTGGTGTTTCCACATTAAAGAAAAAGACTTCTCCATGAGCACACTGGAGACAGAGCCAGATGTGTTTAGGTTGGTTGCAGTATAAGAAAGAAAAATATTCCATAACCATGTTTCATTGGATTGATTCTATCTGAGAAGACACTGCCTGTAAAAAGAACCAAAAGTGCTAGCTGTGATGAATAAATCTGTTGAGGTTTACACATTTCATCTCATCTCTTTCCAGGAATACACCAATCAGCTCTCCAGATCAGAGATCCTAAAGGCCAGCTTGTAACATCACTATTATTAGCCAGATGCTGCTGAGCTGGGCCAGATGTCTCTTTCTTTTTTTTTCTCTAAATGATTTAAAACTTCTAAAAATATGACTGTAACTTCCAGTTATCTCCAACTTGGAGCCTCATGCACTTTTTTGTGGCTGTTGTGGACATATTTATACTCTTATGGGTAAATCAGGCTGTAGGGTTACATAGGATCTTGAGTGTGTTGTAAATTTGAACTGTTCTCATTCATCCTGCCTGTCTCTCGCTCTCTCCTCCACTCAAACACAAACACACTTACAATGGTGGATTTTAAATCTTTTTGGTGGGAAAGGCTTAACCTTTCAATGCTATATCTCTGAGAAGTGTGTGTATTTGGTGCTATCATAAAATGGGGCTTTACATCGATTAGATACATTGAACTATCAAGGCCAGTTAGTTTATTATTTTTGTGGAGCTTCCAGGCTAAATTCTTTGTACTGGTACATCACGGGCACGTTGCTGTGTTATAGGAGGAATAAAACACTTTGAGGCATGCTGTTATAGGAAACAATAACACTTCCTGTTAGGCCGCATCAAGCCATATGGTTGTTGATTATTTTCCTCTAACAGCACACCCTGTCGTGTTTTATTGCTTACTTAAGATAAGGTGGCACATGGTGAGATGGTCAGACTTCCCCCACAGTACAGCTTGTTGAGTCATAGATATTGCACATTATTAACTTATATTGACATTTACAATATGAAATTAGGGTGGCCATGACAGGACATTAAGTAAATTGGAGAGGTTAGGGTTGAAATTTTCATAATTTATAGTGCAGGATAATCTAGGAAGATAATCACTTAAGACCAGACTGAAATCGAAACACTCAAAAGAATATTATTTATACATTCATCTTGACTTTTATATTTTTCAATATGTTTAGATGTCTTTGTGTCAAATCTTTTATGACAGGTGAGTATAATATAAATTCATGACTCAGAACCACTATTCCAACAACAGAGACATGGTGACAAGTGACATTCAAATTGAAGATACCATCTGAGTCAATGCTTTGTCCAGCTCCAGGGCTGTAAATGTTTTGCATAACCTAAGTTCTTGGCATGATGACAACCTACCCCAAACCCCCAACCCCTAACCCTCTCCCATCTCAAATCCTACACCAGACATGGATCAGGGGACTACCAGTACCATTCAGTATATTTACTTATCCAACAGTAATCTCAGTATTGGATATTTAAACAACGACAGTAATTAAAAATAGTAGCTGAAATTTGATAATCAGTTCTCAGTGTCTTCACTAGGCTTAAACCTCCAGCCATATATAGAAGGCACAGCTAAAAAAATACAGAAAACATATGTACCAAAGTGAAAGAGTCAAATGACTAGCGGTAGAGAAGCCACAATAATGTTATTTAAATGCTATTTCAAACTTACCACCAGACTGTGGGATGAAATGTTTGGTGTAACGATTTTGGTTTCTCCTAATCATCAGCCTTCAAAGTAAAAATGTGGCCACAAATCCACCATAAGTGCTAGGATTAAAATTGCTTAACAGTGGTTTAAAGACTAATGTGAACGCAAAGCAGACGTTAAATGATATCTGTGACGACATGTCTCATCCAAAAAAAAAAAAGACATAAGTTATTAGAGCACTCAAGGTCAACAATGTGCAAATGTGTAAATGTGTGTTTGCTGCTGTGTGTGGGTGTGCAAGGGTATTGCAAATCTTCTCACCACAAACTCTCAAGTGTTGGAATGCCACTTCTGAAGGTATGCACCTAGAAGCCTCCGTGCGGGGGTTTCCAGGACAAAAGCTGCCCCCTACTCCTGCATGTGACACATTCTGGGCTGAGGTCCCAGCTCTGCTGGCCATGTGGATGGATGCTGTGTCTGCATGCAGGGCTTGAATCAGCACAGCAGGGTCCGCTTCCTGGACCGCAGTGTCGGGCTGGAAATCTCGGGGATTCAGGGCAGAGCAGAGCTCAATCTTAAAGCCATCGTCAAGAAAGTCTTGGGGCAAATAAAGCAAGTGACACGCAGAGGGTAAAGGTATTTGTCAGGCTGCCAGATGCTTCAGCAGTGTGAAATCAATGTCAAATCAAATGGAGTGGCGTGATCTGCCAGCGAGCAGTGCAGAAGTTCAATGACAGTTGTGGGACATATTTAGAAAGCTGCCACGAGCTTCATATTGCTCTCAGGAAGAATACAAAGGGTGGGGGACAGACCTGAATGAGACAGTGGATGATTTGTTTAATGTAAAAACAGTTGGTTGAAAAAGTCTTCAAATATTTAACCAAAACAGAATGTGATTTGTTTAGTGCAGTTTCATCTAATTAATATCTCATTAATGAATAATCTGGTTTGAGTTTCCCAAAAGCACTGCAGCACAAAAAACATTTTTTTAACAGTAAACGGAGCACCAAACACTAACCAATCTCAGTTTAGATTATTTTAGCTTTACAAAACTAAATAACCTAAATAAATAGATTATAACCCTCAATAAAATGGTACATTTGGTAGCATTACTATCTCACAGCTCCACGGTCCCTGGTTCAATCCTATGCTCAGGTTAAGGGCTGTGTGGAGTTTCCTCTAGGTTCTCCGGTTTTCTCTCACCTCCCAAAAACATAACAGGATTGACTATGCTAAATTGCCCATAGGTGTGAATGAGTGTGTGTGTGTGTGTGTGTGTGTGTGTGTGTGCTCACGATGCCCTGCGAAGAACTAGAGTCCCATCCAGGATGTATTCCTGCTTCACACCCAGTATTGTTGGAATAGGCTCAGGATCAATGGTGACCCTAAACGAATGAATGGAAGAATATAAAAAATGTGAAGTCTGTTGTATGTCATCATGAAAAGGTCACTGTGCTGCACTGCTTAAACTCGACTGTTAAAAGAAAATCAGAGGTGAGAGGTGATCTGACTCAATATCGCAGCAGGACACGTTACCCCATCTCTGATAATGATGTATTAATTCAAACCCACACACTTTCTGCATTTACACCACTCTGTGCCATGTTTGTACATGCGCCAGTAGTCACCATGATTCCAAAAATATATAATACACTGATATTATTCCTTGTTTTTATGCATACTCTATGATCATGAATATAGAGCCTGAAGTTTTCTGCTGAAAAATATTTTAGCACCTTTACAGAAGTCACACAAACGTCACATGCGAATAATCACATGATTCAAGTGTGAAATGTATTTATTTTTCTTCGTGTATTTTTTTTTATGTGATTCATTTATTTGCAGGTGGTTTCATTTTTCACATGATCATACATTATTCAGCTGATGTCACATGTTTTCTTGCATTCCTGTGGGCAATTTCAGGGCATAACATGCTGAAATGCATCTTTATATGCCTTTCACATGCGATCACATTTTACTCACACAGTCATGTGAAAATCATACGATCACGTGAAATTTTTACTAAAAATGTACATTGGGCCATTTTAATCAGCAGAATAAACAAATAAGTTAATCGCCATGGTGATATATGCAAAGATAAACAAAGCTAGTATAGCAGGGGAGCTCCAAATTCAGCAATATCCCAGTGTACATCCATCCACAAGCAATGATGTAATGTTTTTCATGTACTACATTTTAACAAGCTAAGCTGAGGTATAGGGATAGGCTTCCATTTCTGGAAACTCTTCCATCCATACATCACTCTGCTCTATGAAGCAGTTACATCCAATACCAAAAGTGTAAAATGTGAGTGTTAGCGTTACCGCAATATGATACACTTTTTGACTGTGTTGTACACAAAGAAAGAATGAAGGTGGAGATGAAGATAAGCCTGTACCTGTACATCTTCGGGAGTCTTGTCTATATGATGGGTGATCATTACTAAAGGTCATTGTGGTAGATGAGCCTAAGGCATTGTCTAAATACAAACTATGTGTTAATGTGAGAAGTCTAAAAAAAAAATAATAAATGTCAGTCTACATTTGGCCTTCAGAGTCATTGTCATATTTCTATTGAATATAGTATTTGGTTCAAAAGGACATTATGATAAATCTGTTCTATTCATATACTAAACATTGTTTCAACTCTTCTTAATACTTCTTTTCTGAACAAATTTAAAGTTGCCTGGTTCCTTTTTATCTGTTCCCACAAAATCACCGAACACAGCTGAACAAATCTGAGATAACAAAAGTGAGAGCACAAATTGTTTGAGCAACGTTCTACGTGAACAGGAAACGCAGAAGCTACAGGAAGCCAGACTGGCTAAGAATAGCACTCAGTAATAGATTGGAACCACTCTGACAGGAAATTGCTTTTGCTAGCTATCCTGTACCTAAAGCCACAATGTAGCAATCTTCCACCTCAAAAATGGACCTGTGGTGTGTCTTTGGAGGAATTACATAAAAGACATGTGTGTTTTATGCAGGACAAGATATGAAGCAATCCCTGCTTTAGATGAGGAAATGATTCACAGGATAAGAGCTTTGTGATTTAACGTTCAGGGCCTTTATACAGAATTATTTATTGGGCTGTATTTGCTGATCTCTTAAGAATAATGTCCATTGAATTTGACAAAGTGGTCTAGTGAAAATAATTTAAAAAGACAATTTTTCACAGTTTATGTTTATGAGACATTAGAGACCATTACATAACTTGAAAGAAAGATTTTGCACAAAGGGGGGATTTATTGAGAAAACCACATCATTTGCACATTCACAAAGCTGAAATTCTGCCCAGACCAACGGTTGGCCCAGAAAATGGGGATGCACTCACCCACTTATGCACGCACGCACACACACACACACACACACACACACACACACAAACACACACACACACATGACACCTGAGCTCCATTGACTCTGAGTTGCCAAGACACTAACTGGTGATGTTTATCTATGTGGAATGACGTACACAGTAATTGTCTTAACTTTTTATACACAGTAATTGGCAACATTTTTACAAGCCTGAAAATTATAATCCAGTCCAAGCATTCATAATCAAACTGATATATATCCTTCAATTCCAGTAAACACTATACAGTGGCATTCTAAATATATCGAGCATTGTTTCCATTTTCTACTCCTTTGTGCTCATAACTGTTTAATAAGAATGCTTGCAATGATGTTACAACCCTACACTTACATGTGAATGTATTATAAATTATGTTAGTTACATGCATTTACCTGAAAAACTACATGAAAGTGCATTGTACCTACTGCTAGGTAGTATGGGAAGCCATTGGGGCAACAATGTCCGTCCATAAAGGCCTTGACACCTTCAT
This sequence comes from Pangasius macronema, assembly GCA_037577455.1. Classification (NCBI taxonomy): domain Eukaryota; kingdom Metazoa; phylum Chordata; class Actinopteri; order Siluriformes; family Pangasiidae; genus Pangasius; species Pangasius macronema. The sequence goes on from CM074961.1 coordinate 14,047,997, forward strand.
ATACTGTACAGTCAGCTCTAGAATTATTGGCATCCTGGAAAAGATGTGTAAAAGGTTATGAAAAAACATCTTTGTGGCAAATTAGCTTAATTTCACACTGAATATATGAGAGAAATCTAATCTAAGGGGATTAGAAAATATTATATATAGGGTTATATTTTAATTTTTAAGTTCATCTGTGTGTATAGAAATGCTTAAATAGTCATCCATGACTTACTGTTTCCAAGGGGTATAAATATGACATGACACACAGGCCAAATTCCCTTAGTCATTTCTTGTGAAGCATGAGAGACAATTTTTTAACATTATTATTGAGGGTCACCAAATTAGACACCATCGCCATTTGGAAGGAGTGCCAGGCGAAAGTGCACGAAGCAATGATAAGCAACAGTCTTGGGCCCCCAGAAGCCAAGGGCCCCCTAAAAATGCAAATTATATATATTTTTAATTATTAATACTAAATAATGTATGCTGAAATTTAAAATAGTGATGTTAAAACACTGACACGAGGGCCCCATTCCTATATTTTGCCTAGGGCCCCCAAATCACTAAATCCGCCCCTGCATACACTCAAGGTGGACTTCGAGAAAATAAAGATGCTTATACAGACAAGAACCTAATTCCCAGTATTAGGCTTGGTGTAGGATGTGTGATGATGCAGCACAAAGCAGTTTTCCTCCAAAGGCCCTGGGACCTTTTTTTAGGACTCCATGAAGTACCAGGAGATTTTAAAAGAAAATCTGCCTGTGCCAAGAATGTATACATGGATAGGGGTTGTATATTTCAGCAGGACAATGATCCAAAACATACATCCAAATCCTAAACACCACTGAAAACCTGAGGGATGAGCTGAAGAGGAAAGTCCATAAGACAGGACCTAGTACCGTGAAGGATTAACAGAGATTCTCTATTGAGGAATGGTCTCAGATCTCATCACGAATTATAGGAGAAGACTGTCATGTGCTGTCATGTTGGCAAAGTGAGGTTGCAATAATTGTGACACATGATTTTGTTATATTTTTTTTTTTAAAGTTTTATTTAAAAAAAAATAAAACCACTTTTATTTAAAACACAAATTTTTAAAAAAACAGCAATGTAGAAGCAAAAATTGAGGTGTGGTACACAACATTTTCAGAAAGATGGAATTTTGTCTGAGAAAAGTACTTCCTAACATATGGAAGCAACTTTCAGTTTAGTTCAGTTCAATTCAGTTCAACTTTAATGTCATAATGAAAATGTTTTCTCACTGTTCTCTCCAGTGCAACAAAACTTAGAAAGACAGATGTGCGATGTAAGAGACAGAACAGTGAAGATTAGCGCAAGACATTGACAAACATTCCAAGACAATACTCACTGCAATAGTGGAAGCAAGTACAAGTACACATAGTATAAGAATAATAATAAAAAATAATAAACTGGCACAGTGGTTAGCATTGTTGCCTCGCACTCTGGGGTTGGGGGTTCAATTGATGCCTCCACCCTGTGCGTGTGGAGTTTGCATGTTCTCGGAACCGGTAGTCCAGTTTCCTCCCCCAGTCCAAAGACATGCGTTGTAGGCTGACTGACCTCTCTAAATTGTCCGTGGTGTGTGTGCGCGTGTGTGTGTGTGTGTGTGTGTGTGTGTGTGTGATTGTGTCCTGCGAGGGACTGGCACCCCATCCAGGGTGTCCCACCGCCTTGTGCCCCGATTCCCCTGGGATAGGCTCCAGTTTACCCTGCAACCCTGTGTAGGATAAGTGGTATAGAGAATGGATGGATGAATGGAAACTACAACTATTTAAAACTCTATTTTTCCAAAAGGATGTAGAGGTAGTAATTTTGTACTTTTTTTTCTATTTCTACACGAACACACAAATCTTCTAAAACGTATTTATCCTGAAATAAACTCAGTAACTTCATTCATTTATTTATATGTCAGCTCTTGACATTTATGTCATGTTAGCCCTAATGAATTTTACATACATTATCTGCAAGGAAATGCCCACACATAAACACCCCAATGGCCTTCCATATAGCAGCGCGTGTAAACCGAACGTAGGTGCCTTGGCTCCTCCCACCGGCTCCTCCCCCTGCTCCCTCCACTCCCTCTCCAATTGCACCTATTAAGTGGCAAAAATTCGGGACAGAAAATGGCGACGGCGGGGAGCCGTACCTCGTCGTCGGGATTATTAGATTCAAACGAGTGTACAAACGTTGGAAGTGGACCTCAGGGCGTTTGCGGTGCTCCTAGTCTTCCGAACAGTCCCGGCAAGGTGAAGAGGAACGCGGGGGAAAATGCGCAGTGGAGACGGAAAGAGCTGCGGAAAGTGAGGAGTGTGGATCTGGAGAAAGCCGAGGCGCTGCATCTCTCCGCCGAGAGCGGCGCGGCTCCCATCGCGGCACAGCTCCACTACTTATCCGTGTCCTCTCCTGCCGCCGTGCAGGCCACTTTATCCCAGCAAAGCCGGCATATTCAGCACAGCAATTCACTAACTGAACATCCTCTCCTTGATAAAGCAAGCAGTAGTTTGAATACAGGCGCTCAGGAATTATCGAAAACTTCTTGTAGAGGCAGCGGCAGCGGCGAGCAGCTCAGTGCGGATCATGCAGCTCCACAAACTTCAGTGGACCTGAACTCCATACAACAGGGGTGAGATTTCAGCTTCATTCACTTCCTTAAGAATATGTGCCTAAAGTCTATATACATACAGATATACGTGGAAACTTTGTCAGAATGAAGGACGGGGGATATTCCTGCTTGTAAAAGGCATATCACTCCTGAAAAAGAGAGAGAGAGAGAGAAAATAGAAACCATCACAGAAATTCTAATGGTTTCCACTACAAATCCTATTACAAACCATCACCTAAGCATTAAAACCATTACCATTATTGGTCTTTAATGAAATCCACTAGACGGAACATGCCACCATTAGAAAGCAACACATTACCAATAGAGACCCATTACAGTTCCCATTAAAACCAATATAATTCCCATTAAAACCATTACATATTCTATAAGCACTTCTATTGTTTTGTTTTTGGGTTTTTTTTTTCTAGCAGAGATGGAAAGTGCTTGAAAGTCTATTTCCACTTCCCACACCATGTGCAGTGTTTCTGATCATATTCAACCCTGAGTTATGAATGTAAAATGATGCTGTACTGTGACAGTGTGCTGAACGCTGGACTTTATCGCCTGTATTGAATGGACTGAAGGTTTGTTTAAGGCTGGCTGTCCTGTAGTTTTATTACAGCAGGAAATTTGCACACATGGGATATTCAACCGCATGGGCATGAATGGACAGACACTAATATTAGCTCTGGGGTATTTGTATTGAATCTTACCTTTTCGATGCTGAGATGTCTATTATTATTAATAAAATTATTGCTGCTGTTTAAGATATTTGCATGGATAATAATAGTCTGACAGGAAGTATTGAGCTCGAGTTGCCGTTTATGTTTATTTTTGGAAGCTCATACTTTTATATTGCTCTGTTGTGTCTGAACTAGTTGAGTATTTCTTTAATATCTCCTGAGCAAAATGTCAAATTCGCTTTTAGGTTTCTCTCACCTGAAGAAAAAAAAAGATAAGATTTTAAGATAAGATGAGATGAAATAGTTTGAGAGCATTTTCTTAACTCCTCTTTTGTGGGAATTGTTAGAGCAGCATGATAGTAAGAATATAACGTGCAAGAAGGTAGATTATTAATATAAATATGACAAGAATACAAAACAATGGTAGCATTGTATTATGTAGTGTAGTAAAGAGGTATTGTCATGAAATGTGGCAAGTTCAGAAGTACTGGTGCAGTATATCAGAGGATCGTCCTAATGAGTGACAGCAGTATGAAATACAGGCTGTAGGCAGGACAGTAATATCAGCAACAGTACAAACAAGAGGTTTAGCACGATATCATGGACACATCACTATTTATAAGTGCTGAATTATTCGAGACCTACTTGCTGAATTTGTCTGATGCGACTGCACCAGTTTTAGAATCACACACTTTCTGAATTGTGTGAATTCTTAATCTTCTTAATGTGCTTCCTCATAAACAAATTCATGTGTATACACATTACGAGACTTTTCTTGCAGGCTGAGTGGCTTGGTTGATTTAATAAGAGGTTTCAGGGGTTTTTTTGGCCTGTGGTGCAGGTGTATTCAGTTCATAGAAGACACCAAAGTTTCTGTAGACGTTCAGTCAAGAGCTAAATTAATATAAATAGATACATTTTTCGGGGTATAGTTCACTTTTGTTTTTAAATTGTTCGCATTACTGACATGTTTTTTTTTTTTTATTTATCACACTGTATGGTTCTGCTCCAAACCATACTTGTATATGTTGTAGTTGGTTTAGGAGAAACAATCTGTGTGAGATCGTTTCTCTCTTTGGAAACCAAAAGCCATGAAGACTTTTTTTTCTTCTTCTTCCCCCACACAACTCCGTTTAGGCTTTAGCATGTCCATGTTAGTTGTCCATCTCTGCACAACAGCGAGAGAACCTTAGTTTCTGTCTTTTATTGCTTTTGCAACTTTACCTTAAAAGGAAAACTCATGTTAGACAATGATGAAGTCGGGTGCAAAGATTAATCTATGAATATAATAAAGAGAAGAGAGTGATGTTTGGTGTCGACTGGAATGAATGAGGCTTTTTGCTCGAGGTGATGTTTGGTGAGAATTTGTTTCAGTTTGGAATTTTCTATTTTTTTTGGTCTATATTAAAACATGAGGACATGGAAGGAAAAGATGGAGTAGCCATGATTTGTTTTATAGGATAAAGGCTTAAATTGAACCATCTTTTAGTGTTCGGACAAGTTGAATTCTGAGAAAAGACAACAACAAAAACATTCATTAGTAGATTTGTGTTGTTTTTGTGATGTATTAATATCATGTGTCAGTGTGAAGAAAATCAGATCGCTTTTAAGAAGTTAAACAAAACTCCTGCTCAACTGGTTTCGAGATTGTGATGTTTAAGCAGAGCAGTTGTTTTTCTGTCCTGTTTATTCACACTTGCATGTTAGAGCAGTAAAGGGAATCTGAGTCAGAGCAGCTCAAATTTACGTCAGTTGCCTGATTCACTTACTGTCGTGTCCCCTCAGGTGAAAAGATGGGCATTATGCTCCCCTTATCCCCCCCCCCAATGTCACAGGTAGATGCTTTCGTCTCAACAGGTGTTGAAAAGGATCCAAAAACAGATGTTCTCCTGGCTGTGTACTCTGGCATTAGGAGGAGCTCATCTGCTCAAATGCAGCCGCCGATGTCTGCTTGAGAAAAGATCAAAGGAGGCTGCTATTCAAGCGCTGCGTCGGGTTGGCATAGTTTAAAAAAGGCTACCTTATTCAGAGGTCTGGCCTGCTTTTGTTTCCTTTGAAGGCTTCCCCCTTGATCACTGTAGGGACCGATTCGTGTGAAGGGAAGGGGTCAGTTGGCCACGCAGGGCGAGAAATGTTTGCCTTCTGCGTTTTACAGGAGCAACTCTTGATTGGCAAATTTAAATAACAACAGTTTGAGCAAATAATAGAGCTTGACGTTTTGTGTATATATATAAGTTCTAAACTCAAATGACCGCAAGTTGTATTGTGGTTCTTATTAAAAACATTTTAACTCGCGTTAGCTGATGGTTTATCAGTGGTTTGGGCCACAAGTTATGAAACTGCTGCTGTGGCAGTGTTGCGGATGAAAGTTTCCGTTAGTGTGGACTGAGCTGGGTGTTCCCAACCCATGGGATCGTTATTAATTTGTTTGCATTTCCAGCGGATGTGACAGAAGTTTTGATGTTCTGGTTTACAGAAGGCAGCCAGTCAGATGCAGGATAAGATACCTCCACTGGATAGGAAAATGTCACGGGACTTTCACCTAGCCAAGTGAAACACACTGTTATTGCGTGGTGGTGTGAAACTAAATGTAGGCGGTTTGTTGGATCAGAGATTTAGTGGTGATTAAGTCCTGTGGAGCAAGTTATAACAATTGTTATTCCTTGTTTTTTTTACATATTGGTCAGGTCAGGACATGTTAAATCAACATGGCATATTGAATGCTTTTTAGAGCGTGCTCTCTCTCTCTCTCTCTCTCTCTCTCTCTCTCTCTCTCTCTCTCTCTCTTCCTCTCTCTCTTNTGACATCAGATTATTTGATTATTTTGGATTTGTGTGAAATCACACGCAACACCACCAATGGTTATAAAGAAAAACGCAGAGTGATAATGCGAGGTTGGAGATGATTCCTTTCTAGCCCAGACTGTAGATTCAGGCAGCTTTGTCAGTGACGGTTGTGCCAGGTTATTACACAGAATGAGACTCTCCTTAGATCTCATGTTGCATTATGGCTGATATTTTTCAGCATATGATGCTCATTTTTCCAAAACATGTTATTCGCAGGGATTGAGAGGACGCATGTGAGAGACAGTCATGTGTGTACTGAACATGACCAGTAATGGATTATTTGCTGTATCATACTTTTCTCCACCAAAATGTCTTTGAAGGAGAAACTAAAAGTAGATAGATTAAGCACACATTTTCTAGTCAAAGTACAACTTGCACAAAATGACAGATTGCAGAACCGTAAGTTTCGGAATGAATTGGCTACAGCTTTTCTGTTTACCACACAGGCATTCAAACTTTGGGGAGGAATTCCAGATGGTGTGGGTGAGGGGTGATATGGAACATAACAAAAAATATAAATATTTAAAATCGTTGTATCAGATCTGCCAACCTTAAGGCATTTTGTGTAGGAACTCTACATTTAACATCTGACTGGGCTGGAATGCAGAAAGTATGCCAGATGAGCCAATGGATGCATGAATGACAGTTGTGCAGGTGTTTTAAACAAGCCCTCTCCCTGCACCCCCTCCCCATCTCACATTGTAATGTCATCTTGATTCGAGTTCCTAGTTTGAAAGATGCCTCAAATTCCCTTTCTGTCATGGCAAATGAAGAATGTTTTGAATTCATTTGAAATAAAAGTTCAAATGGAGTGGGTGGGGTGCAGGTTCTCAAAAACTAGGAAATCGGCCTCATGGGGGAAAGTCTGAATACATCTGGTTTACCATGTTTGGTCTTCAGAGGAAACATGACATGAGCCCAGTGGGGCTTTATGGAAAAAAGATTAGAGCTGATGAATGCCGTTGCCTATTTGTCTTTAAGTGTGTGGGCGTGTAATAGTCCCCCACATCATTCCTATTGTGCCATCAATGAGACCTTGTGATATAGCGCATTGCTCAACCTTAGCAGTTCCACTGTCGTGCAATGGATAATAGATTTTAGTTTTCACATTAAATATATCACAACCAGCCATCACAATTGGACATTTAAAAGATCTTTTTGATTAAAGATCATAAATAGATGGTAGTTAGTATTTGAATTGCGTTTATTTAAGCCGTCTTCTCTACATCTTGCGCTCTTGTCATGTGTAAAGACAAAGTGTGACTCACTATCACCATGCTAAGAGGTTTTGACAGGCTCTATAAAACTGACCTTCCCTCAAATTAGCTGTGGCATAACATCTGGAGCTACACTGACTTCATAGCTGCGGAGCTAGGGTATGGAATGAATGGCTGCTGTCTTAAACCTGGCACTTGAACCTGCAACGGGTCACTGCTGTTCCCTCGGGAAGCCTCTGCTTGTGAAAGTGATACGGTAAGAAGAATCTATAGAGCTTTATGAAGTCTTATGAAGGGTTTTGCTGGAAACCATGAAGGCAGAGTCACCCTGGCAGGGGAACAGTCACAGGGCTGAGTTCTCTTAAACATGCTGGGAGGCTGATGTCAGGTGCAGCGCGGGTCACCGAAGCTCGGGTTCGACATATGACACTTTGCTTTTGAAAATTAAATAGGATTGTATAGAGCCAAAATTGACTGAAGATTCCCATCAACGCATTGGAGTTTATGTTGTGGCGGAGGTGATGTGTCTAAATAGATGTATGCAGTTTTTAAGCATATTGTGTTACAAGTTAGCGGGAAAGAAAGAGTTGTGCAGTTGCATGTGAAGTTTTATTTGTGAAGGCTACATGCTAATGTGTATCATGAGCTGTTTATGGCTGCTGTTGTCTGAAGTATTTGGTTGCTAAGTAGGCAAGGACAAGAATGTTCAGAAACTGAATGTTTGGCATGAGGATCAGAAACTTGTCTCTCTCCACCCGCTTGCACATGGGCTAGAACTATTTGTACTGATTTGTATGTTATTTGAAGTTGGAACTTATGGTAATTTGGGTCATTTGAGGCCCCAGAAAATACCCAATATAAAAATCTTGTACTAAAACTGTGTTGCAGTTATTTATGTATATTACAACATAAACTGTACGATGATGCTTTAATTAATTCCTATCAAATAAAATGTATTTTTATCTAAAAAAAATACAATTTTAATTTCAGTGAATAGCTATTTAAGCAGAAAGTAGTAAGATTTTTTTTTAATCTGTAAAAATCAGTATTTACAATTTTAAACATTAACTGCAAAAGTTAACATCAAATCAGCTGCTTATAGTCAGTTTGTAAGTTTATTTAAAAAAAAAAAAAGTCACAATATCTATATCACAGTTGCCCATCCCTTGTACAATCTCCATTGTACATCTTACATTTGAAGGGTTTAAAAATACATGCATTTAAGGGTTAAAAGGTATTTCACTAACACACAATTTCTTGTTGAAACATTGCTTATTTGATTGCAATGCTATTTTATAGTCACAGAATTTTATGTTTGTGTAGTTTTTTAGAACATTATACTGTGATTTTGTATTCTGATGATGAATCACGTCATGAGTGAAATTTCATGTCTCAAGCTGGTTTAGACTCTTTTATTGTTTTTTCTAATGTCATTGGCAGCACATACTGAATAATAGAATCCTAATTTATATGTAATGAACCAGAAAATCTAGGAATTGCCCTCAGTGTGCCATCCTGCCTGTAAATATAGCTGGTATTGGTGTGTAAAGATATTTGCCCTCATTCTGTCGAATGGAGGTCTCATGAGATTTGGCCTATTTTGTCTAACCAGTCAAGGCCTCTTCACGGTCACCAGAAAGCGCCTGTTTAATGCCTGGGTTAGCTGAAACGCTCAAGCCTGGATGATGGCAACAAAGCTCCGGATATTTCCATGCCCATTAGGCCCTGTGGGCCAGCACAGGGATCCTCCGACCTCCCCCCCGTTTCTGTTTAGTTAGCAGCAGGACAAGGCAAGCTAGAGATTACATGTGAAAAGCAAACACACAGGTCCCTGTTTAATACAGCCCAGATTACTAGTTAAAACAATATGTCTTGTGGAGGGGCCTTTGCTAGATGCCCTTAGCACATCCACATCCATGCACACGTGAGGCTGACCCTGGTCTGAAAAAAACCAACATGACAAAAGAACCCTGTGTGATCACATGTTCCAGTAATGCAGGGAGAAAAGTAATCTGGATAAAGTAAATGCATAATTTGTAAACGTGAAAGAGGAAATGGCTTTGTTTGGTTCTGTTATGTGCTTTGAGTTTCCATAGAAGTGTTTAGTTATAGCATTGTGACTTGCAAAATCTGAGAGTTTACACATAAAATACACATACACGCAATGGATTTTGGTGAAATTTCTGTTTCAGTTGTATTTCAATCATTTACATGTGAGACAAATTCCACTAAGTCTCCAGGTGACTTAAACTGCACAAAGAATTTCATCCTCAGCAAGAACGGCCATTAGGAGTATACAATATGACCAAAATATCACATCATATATATTCTTTCTGCAGTACAGGATGTATGTCCCAATATTTAGATTTGCTCACAAACTGTCAGTGTTGCATTAAAAACCTATATTAAAAAACCTATAAATAATAATACATGCAAGTTTTTAAATAATAACAAACCAAGTTATTTTTATATCTATATTTAAATATAACATTCATATCTATAAAAACACTCTGGAAAAATAGGAAAAAGTACAGAATTTTCACATCACATTGTCTGCTTCCAGTCAGTTTATAATGATCACGATATTCACAATATTTCAGAAATAATTTGTATTTCAGAAATTATTGCTGTATGGATATTAAGGTCATCACTGTTTTTTTTTTTTTGTTGTTGTTGTTGCTTTTATTGTCTTTTAATACTTTTGTTCTTGCTCCACTGTGCTAAATCGTGCACTGTGCACTGTTTTAAATCGGCCGCATTTACAAGGTGGCTGTGTGTAATAGATTAGACAGTCATCAAGAGGTCATCCTCAGTCCTGGTAAAATATTAGCTTCTGCTCATGCTAGTTCTTGTCTCGGTCTACTGCCACACTAATCCTTCCAGGATTTTGTCTCTGGCTTGTACTCTTTGCAGTTAATTACTGTTAAATTCAAGCATAAAAGTATAAAGAGCTCTAAACTGAATGCTTGTTTACCCTTAGAGTAAACTTCATTTATAGTTGGACGTGTGTGAAAAATTGGTTATTTGACTGAGAATGCTGTACTGTAGGCATCAGACCAAATCTTGATGGCCCAATAAGAGGACCATTGTTGTCGAACAGAGGGGAGCATGCAACTGGCATGGCAATAAAACTCCCACACGCACACACACTTGTGTAGTAGTTTTGCAGAATGTTGTGGAGGAACATGCATATGAAAGAGATTTCTCTGCGGTTTACTGAGAAGTATAATAAACTCTGTCAGTGCAGTTTAATGCACTGACTTAATGCATGTCCATGCTAATATGTAGCTCTAATACTTGTAGAAAGTGGAAGTGACTTGACATTTTGATCAGCCAGGGAGAAAAAAAAAAAAACAGTGCATGTTGCTCAATAAGAAGCTGATGTCCGTGTGTCAAGTGACAAGAAGAATGTAATGGGCCTCTGTGCTAGCATGTTTTGTGGCTTTCTGTGTACCACTGGAGGGTAAATCGAGTAACGCAGCATATTAACACTGCAATCAATAGTGCATCCAGTTGTCCCCCATAGCAATGAGTGAAAGCTATGGAGAAACATGTAACATCTTGGGAACGCAGCACTGACCTCCAATCATCTCGCTCCTCAAGGGACGGGTAATACGAGTCGGCAATGTGGATGGTGACTCGGGAATGAGAGCTTGTCTGGTGCTCTGGACAGCACTCAAAGCACTGGCAGATGGACTTTGTGAAGCCGTAATGAGGTGGATCCAAATATTTGGCGATAGCCAGTAAAGAAAATGGCCGAGTAACCCTTAACCACCCTGCAGACTCTCTAGCCTTTTTGACCCTCCCATTAGCTACATTCCAATCTGCTTTTCGGGAAAAGAAAAAAAAAAAAAAAGGCTTTCGAAGTGTTTACTCAGCCACTCCTTTTCTCCCTCATAGTGTTCATCCGGGCAGCTGCTTCAGCCTCATGCTTCCCCCAGGACGCTCTTCCGCAGTTGTTTTCCTTTTGTCTTGCTCTGTTGTTTCGAGGTCAAGTTTTGTCTCTGTTGACTTTTTTTTTTTTTCCTCTTCAGTGCATCAGCCATGTTTGGTCGTGAAGGAGCATTAAGGCTTAATAGAGCTACACCCCCCCCACCCCCGAGAGCTCTCGCTTTCTTTCCTCTTTAATGTTCTCATGCAGCAATTCAGCTCTGGATAGAGTTGTAAGAGTGTGCATGAGATGGACTACTGAGGAGATTTACCTTTGCTGTGTATCAGGCTCTTTCTGGGCTGTTGGCTTCATTGCTGACAGTAATGTCCCTACTTTCTTTGTACCAAATAAAAACAAATCACTACAGTCGCTTTTCTGTCCAGCAGCCTTGCAACTTCTCCTTATTCTACACTTCCTGATCTTTTCTCAATTTCTTTTTTCTAATGTTGCTACTCTTTCTTCAGTTCTGGTGTTGGTGTTCCTCATGCGGCTACCACCCCCCCCCCCTCCATCTCCATGCCTTGCAAAAGAACACTGTAATATGAAGAAAGAGCATCATTCTCTGAATTTCCTGTAACTCTTAGTAAAATTGTAACTTGCTAGAGTGGTTAAACAAGCTAATTTGTTGATTTTAAAGCTTCAAATCTAAGCAGATGCAACTAGCCATTTTGGCTTTGGTGAGCATGAGCAATGTCGTGCTCAATCATTTATTAATCACAGTCACTGACTGCATGTCGTGTCCAAGTTGCTAGATTGCTGAGCAACATTTCACATGTTAAGGGGCAGTTGTTACCACACAGGCTGCATAAACGGCAGACAGAACATTTGCGCACGTACAGTTACTTGAAAAAGATCTTTTAGCTTCAGAAAGACACGTACAGCTCTTGTAGCCTACAAATGTTAGATCTCCTTAACGTACATGAATAACGAGGCTTAATGATAGTTCTACACCACATATTTACTTTATAAGCATTGCGTAAGACATAGACTGCACGATCCTTATGATTATCACAGAGCTTTTGTGTATGGGAGAACGTTTAACTTTAAAGAAAGGGTCATAAAGCTCTCTCTCTTGCTTCCCATGAATGAGTTTCTCTTCAGTTTTTGTAGTGCAACAGTACAGCAAAAAATAGAAACAGAACATCCACCAGAAAAGGTGCAGCACCTGGAATTGTGGTTGTCGTTCACATGCTACGCTTGATGTAAGGAAAGAAGGGATTGGTGTAACTGCTGAAACAGTGGCCAGCAGCTGTAAAGCCTTCGTTTATAGAAATGTTTCAAGAGAACTTTTTTTTTATTTATTCTTATCTAAATACCCATTCAGTTGAGTTTGGTGTATCATGACCGCTAATTTGGTCATGAATTTCTCTTGACATGTCTTGAGCATTTAATTTAACAGTTTTCTGAGATCTTTCAGTAGTCTTTAAATAGAAGCTTTCTCCGCATTGCTTCATGTATAAGTAAAAATATCCTAGTTGTAGCTATCTTTTATCTGCTTTCTAGTGTCCAAGCTTATCCTTGAAATATAGAGGCCAGCTTGCCTGTTAACTGCTTTTTCAACTGTTGCATCGATTTATCTTCCTCTCTTTCTCACTTTCAGTTATATAGGTGTGTGTGTGTGTGTGTGTGTGTGTGTGTGTGTGTGTGGTTTTCTGCACCATTGCCCCAGATTCTTCCATGAATTGAGTCTCTCATGTTTCTTTGAGACACTAAAATATGCCCCACCTTGTGCCTGTAGGTTTGGCAGGATGGAGACTGAAAGAAGAAGGTTGTTTGTTTCTATTTTTTGTCCTCTTTCTCTTTATGACGTGGATCAGCCTCACTTCTCCCCACCGTGTTTGGTGTCTCTCTCACGCCCTCTCACTTCTATTTGTGTTTGCTGTAGAGTTGCTTCGGGGCTGCGAGTAGCATTATTGTGTTTGTCAGATCAGAGCGAGGGTTCTAATGTGCACACAAGGGCAAACACGAGGATGCTCTCTCACCACAGCCCAAAAATCCCCTCTCGGATCGTGCACAAAAACCTCCACCGCAGACCAACTTCAGAGTTGATTAGAGTTGAGTTTGTTTTTCAGAAAGCTCCACTTCAGTATTGTTTCAGTAGCAGTCATGAACGTGTAGCTGAGGTCTCTTCATGCCTGATCGTGTTTTGATGGAGCATTGTGGATACTATAGCCTGCCTGCCTGTCTGGCTGTCATGTAAAATTTTATTTAACAGTTTTACAATTTCTTTTTAAAATTAGTTAAGTTTATTTGTTTATAATTTTATTTAACAAGTTAATTTATTTAGAATTTTTTTTAGAATTTTAATGACAGTTAATTAAAATGTTATTTAACAAAGGATCAAGAATTCTGTTTAAAAATGTACTTATTTAAATTGTTATTTAACAGTTTATTACATTTGTATTGAAGAACCTATTTAAAAATTTATTTAACAGTTTATTATTATTTTTCCCCATCTTTTCAATGTGTGGGGAGAGAATTACAGAGCAAATTACACACTTATCTTCTTAAGGCTCTCACTAGCTGGTCATTTGGGAGTTATGTTGTTAATCCAGAAAACTTGGACCTTGAGATTTCTTGTTTGTGTCTGTTACTGCTGACTTTTTTTTTTTAACCAACATCCTCAAGAGCAAAGTATTTATTAATAGGGTTGTTACTTCATCATAGCAGTCTGATCTCCATATAAGGATTTAGACTCCGTAGGTCTGCATTCCTTATTGTCTATAAAGTGAATGTTTAACGTGTAGTGTGTTAGCAGTGCACTGTGATAAGACACCACAAACAGGAGGCGGTACCTCGGGTAAGATCAGTGTGTGCATAAGATGAAGTCATGTGCCATTTGCTACGACCTTGAAGCTTGTTGAAAGGCATATTGTCTTAAGATTCGACGGTGCACATAAGGTTGTCGTTGTTCACAGCCCTATTAGTTTTAACAGGACATGTTATGACAGATAACAGCATTTGTTCTTGTCCTTTTGAAGATAGAAAGGTTATTATGTTCATAAAATTGTAGATGAGAGATAGGCCTGTTTGTGGGCTAGCTCTGCAGTACGTCTATTGACGGGTTGAGTAATTTCAACCTCAGGTAAAACCAGTTTTAGCCGGAGATTTTGAGTTTAGTTTCATGATCTATATTGACATGAAACTGGAGATCAGTGTGCTCACAGCTAAATCACACTCTAACACCTTTTCACCACTTTACTTAGACTACATAAATCTACCAGAGCTACTTTTCATTTCTTGAGGTAGTTTATCCAACAAACCTTTACTAGTGGTCGGTCCATTTTACAAGCTTGCTCGTTTTCTAGACCAGTACGTGGTCTTTATTATGTGGTGCTGAGTGTCAGTAACCTGAGAAAGTCTTGGGGTTAGTACCTTAATTCCAGTGACGCATTAGAAAGCGTTCTGGGGCTCATCACTGGGTTCTTCTCTGAAGCTTCTCTCACATGCACTGTGTGGGTTATGTGGGAATGCAACAGGAATGAATCGAAAATTCCAAGAAGATGCAGCAAACGACTGGGACAAGACCAGCGCAATCCCTGGGTAATTACCAGGAGGGCTTTTGAACAGATGTTGATGCATTACTACAGTCTAATTGGCTCTCTACAATGCTGTTTTACACAAATAGCTCTTCAAAGTAAGATGAAGTCATTGGATTGGGGAAAAAGATCTATAAAAGTGAATTCAGAGTTTTGTTTGAAGCAATGCCAGTCAAATGGCCTCTTCTGTGAAGGTCAGTGGTTCACCTCAGAGTCTGGCTGGTAAGACTACGCTTACGTGATAAGATACTCAAATCCTGGTAAAATACTGTTTGAATGAAGGAAAGCTTAAACTTAACTGGTAAGAAAGAGTTGGTGTCTTGGACTTGAGGTCTTTGGATGCAGACTCTGTTGGGTTTACTGTACTTGTGTCTTTCAAACAGAGATGTGTGTCGACATCTATGTTTACTAGTACACGGTTCAGGCGAAGAAGTTCACAAATATTTGAACAGAAAGCAATTCTGTCTCGCCAGGAAACCAAAACCCAGCTTTTCTTTGGATTATCTGTACTTTGAGATCAAACGAGTTTGATACATATCCTGGAGTTGGAATAACAGTGTTTTACACTCCTGTACACTCCTTCCCCATGCTTACTAAACATGTGTGTGTGTGTGTGTGTGTGTGTGTGTGTGTGTGTGTGTGTATGTGTGCGTGCGTGCACGTGCCCCCCTGCCCCCCCACCAGCCCTCTCCAGAGGCCATGCTCCACTTCCAGCACTCGGGCTAGTGGGCCATTAATGGACTGCCTGCTCATCAGCTCTCTGAGCTCAATTGCCCTGACGCTGGAACTGTGTGTGTGTGTGTGTGTGTGTGTGTGTGTGTGTGGTAAAGTAGCACTCAGGCTGGAATATAAGTAAGCTGTAAGACCACATGCTTCTAACCCTATGATTCAGTCTCCTCACTTTCTCTCTTATCTTTTGTGGTAGTAGAAAGCATGTCAGAGTTTGTGAGTTAGTCCACAGCAAACAGCAAGTTCTCTTGTTTTTGTCCAAGTCTGTATGCTGTGGACTAGCTAGCCTGCTTTAGAGCGAAAGGAAGCAGGTGGGGTGGTTAGAGGTTAGTGGAGCTGCCCCTGCTGAGAGAGGCCGGTGTGGAGATGGTTGGGGTCGCGCTGGTCTGGTGGGGGCAGCGTATTGCGAGCTGCATTGGTTGGCTAGGAGGAATTTCTCTGCGTTCCAACCACATACCAGAGCCGGAGCTTTGGGACACACAGACTATACTGCATGCATCACTGATCTCCTACTCTCTGCACCTGCATCAGCCACCACCACAGCTGCTGGATTTTGCATTTGGGAATTTTATTCCTGGTGTTTAAAACATGGATATCTTGGGTCTCTGATGTGGGCAAGTGAAGCTACAGTGACAAAAGCATGCAAGAAGCTACACAGCACCAAGCAGTGAGCATGCCTAAATGGAGAAATTATTTATAATAAGTACAAGTCTCGGATTACCTCCAAAAATAAAAGCTATTTGCAGGGTTCTGCCATCATGTGAGGCCTTTTAGAGCCTGGAGGCAGGATGCATCCAAAAGTATTTAGCCTTTGATACTTGTGAGGTAAACTTTCACCACCTCAGTAGGCACACATCACATGGTGGAGTCACACAAATAGCAAAAAAGCCTGGCAGTTAAACTTCCACTGAAATGTATTTTTGCACACTTGTCTGTTTAATTTTCCCTCTTATACCTTGTTCAAGTCCCCTAAACGCCTAGTACCATTCAGTGGGTCCAGACTTGCATTCCTCACACTCTTAACTTTATACCTTTCCAGTTACTTTCTGTAAATAACAGTAGCTGTTACGTTTAGTAACTGAATGATAACCCAAGATATAAGGGGTTAAATAAAAATCTCATTAAACTCTTAGTGTTTGTCGAGTTATGTAAATGTGGCACTATTATTTTGCTGGCACTCTGAGAGGAAACCTAAATATTTTTGAAATAATGATTAAGAAATTAAATCTGTAAAATAACACACTAGATTATATAGTGAGTGAAGAAAAACTAATCATGTTAAAGCAATCAAAACTATTTTATACTTTTCATTCTTTTTTTTTATTATTTTTTTTTAATAAATATAATTTCTTAATAGTATTCTAATGAAGCTTTGCACACTCTTGGCATCTTCTCAGCCTTCTTCAAAACCTCTTAAATTTCCTAAACAGGCTGAGCCAAGGCTCTTATAAGTCCTAAATAAAAGCTACGAAAAGCTACAAAAGCTTGTTTAGGGAAAGGCTTAATTTTAAGTAAGATTATATGATTTAAGCTAAAACTGCTTATTAAAAATACATTTCGATTCAAAAATTTAGATTTGCATTTAATTCAAGAAAAGTTTTTCATGACTAAAATGTGTGTGCGTGTGTGCGCGTGTGTGTGCGTGCGTGCGTGTGCGTGCGTGTGTGTGTGCGTGTGTGTGCGTGCGCGTGTGTGTGCGCATTTTGGTGATGTTTGTGCGAAATTGCCCACCCTAGGATCAGTGTTTTGATGATAATGGGTAAAAAATGTGGCCTGATAGTTAACAGACTTCCAGGATGCCAGTACACTGCGCCAATGTGTATAAATATTATTAAGAAATTATATATATACGTGTGTGTGTGTGTGTGTGTGTGTGTGTGTGTGTGTGTGTGTGTGTGTATATATACACTAACCTAGTTACTGCATCATGGGGGATACTCATGTCAACACCAGCTATGAATTCACATTATGGCTAGTTTTCCTCTCTGATTGTAATCTATCAGGATGGTGTGAAGTATTTCCAGATTTGTTTAACTGTAGCAGTGGCCATTTATACTGAAGGCTTCAACTGTGCTTGTCCCACTAACTCTGCTGTGCCTTTTATACCCGTTGGCAGGGCAATGTTGTACGGTTTAAAAAAAAAACTGACAAATATGCATCTTTCAAAACACGCTGGAGGTGTCCCAGCTCGTGCTGTTGTTTAGCAACAGCTGATGGAAGGTGAAACCTCTCGTTCTGTTATTTTGGACAGTGCGCATCGTGTGATGTGTGCATGCAGGCTGCAGGAGGTCGGCACCTCTGACTTCCCCAGCACTTACTTGGTAAAGGATGAGGAGAGGAAGTTCACATTGCTTATACTCTGAACTCTGTACCACAAAAAAACCTCCCACTGATGGTTTGTATCATTTGCGGAATGAAGATTTCATTTCCCTTTATCCAGTTTTTGAGTAGTCAGTTTCTCACTCTTCCAGCTTAATCTGTTTTGAAAAAGGTTTCTGTTCTCTAAATAAAGATGGGCTTGTGATTTAAAAGTCAGTTCCTGATCTAATGAGATCCGCTCTCGCTCACAGGGTGTACCTGATGCTGCAGTTAACAGAGCTGATCAGAATAAATCTTCACGTTAGCCTGTTTGATCTGCTGATTCCCTTTATACAAATTTTATTTGTAGAGAAACCTTAATATATTGCAAATCTTGGCTGTCCATCTGCTGTACTAACCCTGCAAGTCTTATTGGAAGGAGCTGGACGGTTGCTTTTCATCATAAATTATTTGCTGACCCGTTCAGTAAAATCCAATATCTAATGGCTCTGAATTTAATTAAAAATGCCAGGAGCATATATCTTTTAGCTTATAGCCTCACCACCTAAAATTCAAAGCTTGCTCCGTGCTTTCTGCACTGCATTTGTTTAGGCAGTTTTATATCCCCTGGGACGTTGTTGCATAAGTCCGACTTGTTTTCGGCTGTGTCATCGTCAGCTCTTTGAAGAGGGAGGCGTTTATGTCTCAGTGGGTTTGTGAGGCGGGAACAAGGTGCTCATCTATATATCCGCTTACTCGGTAGCTCAGCAGTAGCTCTACTCCCCCACCTGCTCGCTCATTTATATTGCAAGTCGGCACTGAACTGTTAATAGGTAAACACCTGGGGTTTTGACACCTAAAACTACAGACTTCTGTTATAAACTCATTAATGAGCAGTCAAAACATAGACCAGCTTGCTGCTAGCAAGTGTTAGCTATATTGAATTATGGCTCTCTAGCTAGCTGACGTATGCGCTTCAGTTTAAGATGAGTACATTGTTGAGTGATGAGTTATTGCAAGTGTGTGGTTCAATGTAGCAGAAATCATTAACATTATGTTAAAATTTGACTCGACTTACTCGAAATATTCCTTCATGTCTAGACCCTACCACTCCTGCTTGCTTCCTCTTTGCAACTTGTATTTTTTTTTTTTTTTTTAATAAATCTAGGATAGCATATAATTTAGCAGAAGTTGAGTGAGCTGTATTGCTTTCCTTAATGCTGAGATGGCAGATTTTATTTTTATTAGAGCAGAATGCCTGTTAACACCTTTAACTAGCCAGTTAGTTTGTAAATTATTTGGTTTCACACATTTAAGGTTCGTTAACCATGCACAAATATGCGACATGACTAAGCATTTAGAAACTGAATAGCGGTTCTCTTAATGGCAGAAGGTCATGTTCATGTGTGTGTTCCGAATTGAAATCTCACGGCTCTGACGCACCATGCTGATGCTAAAGAGCTATTTCTGTGTCATGGTCTGCAACTATAAATTATTTAGTGTGTTGGGAAACACCTACAGACCCAAATTGCATACTGTTTACCGCAGTAGTATGTCTGACTAGTGCTCCACCTACGAGTAACAGCGTAATGGCATGCAATTTTGAGTAGCCGTTTAGTGTGGTAGGGTGGCAGTTAGGGACGTAGCCAAACAAACTATCTTTACCACCATTTTTTTTGCCACGTAGTAGCTGTTTAAATGGTTTACCCAAACTGCAGAATTGGCTTGTCTTAATAAAGCAAACTTTAGGCACCAAACATGTCTTGGCTGATCAGATACACACAAGAAGAAAATTTATTGTGAATTATTTTTATTTTTGGATAAACTGCTTGATTAAAGAATTTTTTAGGTATTATTCTCAGTTTATTTCCATTTCTGATGGGCTAAATGAGAATCTTCTGAAATTTGACCAGTTCTTGCACGAGTATTGGTCTTTGTTTTTAGCTTAACATAAACAGCGCCATGTGATCTTCCTTAATCAGAGCAGGTCAAGTGCACGAGTACTTTTCCGAGTGTGTTCTGTTTCCTCATAGTTGGAAAGGACATCAGATTTGACGCACAGTTTTGTTGGCTAAGATTTCACAAAACACCTGCTGCCTTTGTCTTGACCAGTTTTAGGACTTGAGCAGATTGTGTGTGTGTGTTTTTTTTTATGCGTTATATCCTCTGATTTGCGCAGTGGCCGCCTTTGTTTCTTTGTTGACCCGTATTTTGTTTTTGACTTTGTTTAGTTGTCATTAAGCTTCTTGTGCTTTTGTCTATGTTTGGAGCCTTTATTTAAGTGCTGTGGGTCGAGTGTATGGGACTGTTAAGTCCTTCTAAGAACAAGTAGCTCCTGCTATTATGTGCAGTGCTTCGACTCCACTATCCCCTCCAGCAGAGAACTGCTGATTGTCTGAGCAGTAACTTGAGAGCTGGGAACTGTGTAGATCCTGAGAGGGCGCGTGTTTGCATGCACATGTGTTATGGTGTATGTGCAAAAACGTGTATGCATGTTAGGTTGTACGTGGGTATGCATGCGCTCCTGTGTTTGTGAGAAGCGCAGTACTGGCTTATGAGTAGGTTTGAAATGGATTCCCAGCCGCCAGCTTCGCCTATGTCCCACCTGCATGGCCCACAATGCCTCTTTGTTCCTGGCTCATGGCACTGTGGGATAGCTGTTATCCGAGAGGCAAGGGCTGGTCACCACCGACTTTTTCTTTCAGAGCAGAGATGGTAAACTCCTGCTATCTGGTTTCGTTGTGCTTGAGTTGGGCTCCAGGGAGTTCAGTTCTCTCGTCGTGGGAGTGTGAGTGCTACGTGCCTTTCGCTTGTTTGTTTGCACTCCAAGTACTGTAGTTACTTCTAGATGTACCAGAAGGTGTTTGGTACAGACGTTTGAATTCCTAATTCTCTGGACTTACTCACAGTTTGTGATATTTGTGAAGCAAACTGTTTTCTTTCCTAAATTTTCTTTCCAAACTGCCAAAGAAATTTCTTCTAAGCATTTGGCTACAAGCATCCAATTGCAGCTGGAATCTGCATTTATTAGCCCTTTATTTTGAATTAAAGACTAGAAAAACGTAGTTCCTCTGGAACCATAAATGTTTTTGCAGTTGTCAGGACTTCAGCACACTTCCTCTTCGATGCGTCCTTTGCTTCAAACAAGGCTGGGTTCAGCAAAGGAAGTCTGGCTTTCCTGTTCCCTGGTTTGTTATTGTTACGCCACCCCTTATTGAGTAATCGAAAAGGGCCAAAAGGGTGCGCACCAACGATTCTGCTCTTAATTAAAGATGAAAGCTGACCACAGTTTCCCTTCCCCTATCCTGACCACCCTCCCACATGTGGGCATTTGGAGCCAAAGAGGTGGTAGGGTCCTTCTTTATCTCTGTGTTATGTTCACCCGGTCCTTCTCATTAAGCTGACATGGCAGGCTGGCCAGGGGATTTCCACCACCACATCATCAGATATAATTCATTTAATGAGACTTGGCCCCTGCAATTTTGATTAACATCAGTAATTTCTAGCATATTTTTTTTTAAACAAGTTTTTTATACATTTTATACACTTAGATTAGTGTGCAATTGCTCAATGGGTTGTTCTTTAAAATACATTTTAAAAAAAACATTAAAAGCCTTGGTCCTAATAATGAACTTTAAAACAATTGATGCAGTTTTTTAAATCTGTGAAAGTGATACTGTCTGTTTTAGGACAAGTGTCAAGGGATGGCTAGCCAATGCTGCAGAAACACTAAGAGCACTGTCCCACAGGTCTGTTCTTACCCAGTTTGGGCAGGAGGAAAAAGCTATGCTGGCTCCAACACCTCAGTGTTTGACTGGCTAGAGACTTTAGGCTTTCTCAACCAGATTTTGTCTGTTGTCTTTTTGAAAGCACTTAGAGTGTTAGTTCCTAAAAAGAACTCTTTCACAAAGCAGTAAGTGTTATGGGCTCAGACTGCTGGGGCTCCTTATCATAACATCCTCTGCTACGAGGCAGGCTGTTTGTTCTAAAGCTCTCCGACTGCCGTTGTCTTACACGGTGACAAGAGAGAGAGAAAGAGAGGAGGCTCCATTTGCTCTGCTTACTCAGCTCTCTCATGGACCTCACATGCTGTGGTGGCCTTCAGTACGGCTCGCCTGTTATGGACTGGAGAGTGGATATCCTGAGGCTTCTGGATTTCATTAACTTTAGACAGACCTAAAAGTTGGTTTGGACTTTAACTGATTGTAAGGGGATTTTTGAAGGCTTGAATGCATGAAGCAATTTAGTAAGGGTAACATTGCTTTTTTCTTTGTTTCTCTGGATTTAGCCGTGACATGGAGAACAAAGAGACGCTGCGTGGGCTGCAAAAGATGGAGGATCGGCCGGAGGAGCGCATGATCCGAGAGAAGCTCAAGGCCACCTGCATGCCCACCTGGAAACATGAGTGGCTGGAGAGGAGGAACAAGAGAGGCCCAGTGGTCAGCCACTTTCCCTATTATATCTCTACGTCATGTCACGTTATTTCTCATCTTTAAACTGCCTGTATTATGATGGGACATTTCTTTTAAGTGTGTCTGTTGTAGTAATGGTATGTATCCAATGGTATGCACTCTTGTTCAGGTTGTGAAGCCCATTCCCCTACGGCCAGACAGCAGTGACGCTGGACGGCTGGGGCTCGAGGCAGGCAGTGACAGCGCAAGTTCCTCTTCCTCTCAGAGCAGAGGCCGTCGCAGCCCCTCCCCTGGACCTTCCTCATCCTCCATCTCTTCTACTTCCTCATCTACCAAGACGGCTGGGAAACCAGAGTCCCCTGGCGTCCGCAGGAAGCGGGCATCCCCAGTTCCTGTAAGGCTTACTTCCACACTGTAGTACACAGGACTGTTATGATTATGGTTGTTTTGTATTTATTTTATTGCATTGTAATTCTTGTGTGACATGAGCTGATTTTTGTAATGTATTTATTTATAATTTTATAATATTAAAAAAAATAATTTTATCATGTTTTATGATCAAAATCTATATTGTATACAAGATCAGCTAATTGGTTTATAGTTACTTCCATAAACCACAATTTTTGTAAAGGAATCAAGCAAACAAATGTATAATGGTCAGAGTGCGTTGCGTTGTAGGGCTTGTTTCTAATGTGCACACCTGTGGCTTGTCCAGTTTCAGAGCGGCAGGGTAACACCTCCTCGACGAGCGCCATCACCTGACGGCTTCTCCCCGTACAGTCCTGAAGAGACCAATCGCAGGGTCAACAAGGTCATGAGGGCCCGTCTCTACCTACTTCAGCAAATTGGACCTAACTCCTTCTTGATTGGAGGAGACAGCCCAGATAATAAATACCGTGTGTTCATTGGACCTCAGGTAAGCATTGCGTTCTAGTGAGCCAATCTTGACAGAAGTTTTTTGTTGATATAGAAGAAAATTAGCTGTAAAATGTACTTTTAATTACTTAGATTAGATTAGATTAAAGCCTAATAATTTAATTTAAATTTTCAGTCTATAACAGACTCTCAAAAGCATATCTGTTGCCATTTGCTTATCAGACGTGCAGCTGTGGCCGAGGGGCCTTCTGCATCCATGTGCTTTTCGTCATGCTGAGAGTCTTCCAGCTGGAGTCATCCGACCCACTGCTCTGGAGAAAGACCCTTAAAAACTTTGAGGTAAAATGGAGGAGCACATTTCTGGAAAAAACAAATACCCCCACCCAAAAAGAAGTACAAATTTGGCTCACATTGTGTTGTCCATGTGCAGGTGGAAAGCTTATTCCAGAAGTACCACAGTCGGCGGAGCTCGCGAATCAAGGCCCCATCTCGCAGCACCATCCAGAAGTTCGTGTCGCGCATGTCCAACTCTCATACCACCTGCACCTCCAGCTCCTCTCCCTCCAGCAACGAGAGCAGGTCAGTACTGGTGGGACTGAAAAGTGCCAACAGGTGTTTACTGAGTTTCGCACACTTTTTTTTTTTTTTTGTGTCTACAGTCATGAAGAGTATAATAAGTACCATGTATTTTGTGGTGTAAATATTTGAAATATGAGTAGAAACATCAACACTAGGTCATGTGTTCTTGCTATGTTCTTTAGACATAATGGACTAGTAGAGTCTCTTGAGTATGCTCTCTATGTTAAATCTGAATCGGTACTGAGTTTATATCATTGTTCTTCATTGGTCTTAAAGGGTATGGGAAGAATTTCTACTTGGGGGGAAAAAGGGAAAACTTTGAGCTTTTATGTTTTGAGACAATAGACAGCCCTTGTAACTTGGTGAAACAACACTGTTCCAGTGAGATCCACACATTCATCAAGATAAGCATCTAGGCTAAATCACATCCTCCATTGTGAGATCCGGATTCAAAATGGCAATTTCATGTAATAAATATCAGTCTAAGAAAAGGCCAGTGTGGTAAAGCACTGCTCATTGTGTGTGTGTCCCCCATCTGCAGTATGAAGGATGAGGAAGAGCAGATGTGTCCAATCTGTCTGCTGGATATGCTGGATGAGGAGAGTCTGACTGTGTGTGAGGAGGGCTGCAGGAATAAGCTGCACCACCACTGCATGTCCATTTGTGAGTACAAGTCTACACACACACACACACACACACACACACCTTTTTGTGACCTTTAAAAATATGAAGAAAACTAAACATAGAAAGTTTGAAGTTTAAAAGTTAAAAAAAAAAAATGTGGAAAATATTTTCCATGAGGGGGGGGAAGAACCTTACTCCAAGACTGCTGGATTATGTTCCTCTTTGCATATATTCTTGCAATTAAAATGTATAAACAGTTATCAAAATGACTGTTATAGTCCGGGGTTGTGTAAAATAATACCAGCAGTAACTGCTATATTTAAGAATGGCCTATTAAAGTAACTGTCTATTTGTAGCAGTGTACTGTTGATCCGCTGACAGGCTCTCAGAAGTACTTATTAAGCTCACCTATCACCTTTTGTTTTTCAGGGGCAGAAGAATGTCGGAGAAACCACGAACCCCTGATCTGCCCTCTGTGTAGGGCCAAGTGGAAGTCACATGATTTTTACAGGTGAGAAGACCCTTGAAAATTCAACTCTTTGCAGGAAACAGAGCCACACAGTGGTTTGATTTAAAGGGAGAGGTTTGAAAATGTTTATCATGAGACACCATGAAATTCTATAAACCAAAACAGACATGGGTGATGAAAAATTCTTCTAATATAGCCTCTTCGAAAGGAGTTACCAGGAATATGAGCTATTGTTCAGTTCTTGACATCGTCCCGGGCAACAGTGTTTCCAAGTCTGTACAGGAAGCACCTGCATGTGGCCGAGGTGAAAGGGCAGGGAAGCCTGTGGAGACGCTCTGAGATAAGACAATTAGATGAGGTGCAGGAAGTGAGGAAGGAGTGTCCACCGCGTTCAGTGGTGCAGCATGCAGCTAATTTACACAGGAAGAAAATGTGTATGTGCATGTACAAAAACAAGCAGGCGGAAAGCTTTCATGGACCCCTTTCCTACTTTGGGTTGGAGCAGTATGCCAAGCCACTAACATCAGTCCTAATATGAACCATCAGCCCAGACCTCAGCAGGAGCTCAAGAATGCTACTGTCAACAGGCCCAAATTATACCTCTAGCCCACTGGCGCTTACCCAGATCAGCCAGTGGGAAGCAGTGGCTCAGAAACCAGTAGCTATGTGAATGTGATTTTACGCACACGCACACACGTACATGTACATACACAAACACACATCAGTTTTGTAGCATTTGGCTGAATGTGAGCAGAGAGTATAGCCCTGTACACCTCAGAATTCATCTTGCTA
>CM074961.1:14073699-14104729 GCA_037577455.1 Pangasius macronema
TGTGTGTATAAAATCTATGTGTGTAAAATCACATTCACATAGCTACTGGTTTCTGAGTACTAGAAAGGATGTGATGGTAAAAATTGTGTATGATGGATGATTTTAATTGGATTCATTATGCAGCCCCCTTTTAATAGCGCCACGCTAGGACAGCGTTGTTGGTGAAATGTGTGTTGGGGCATCAACAGGTTGGAATTCTGTGTGTCAGATCTTCTCTCAGTGGTTAGGTGAGCTAGACAGTACGGCACCACCTGTGTTTTGTGTGTCTGCCCAGGGCTGAAATGCTAGCAGCTAGTCACGTCCCCCCCACCCAAAGACATGAATACAGCCCCGACGTGGGATCTTCTCCGCACAAAAAGCTGTGAAACCGTAGCCTGTTGTTTTCTTCTGAAAACAGCAATTATTCTAATTTTACTGGATAAATGTTGTTTATTTACAAGGCCAAATGTTTCTAATCTTGCATTTACCATGCTGTGTTTAAGCAAACTGAGCCACTGAGGCCTGTTTAAGCTTTTATAGTTGAATAAGATCTTGATTATATTTACTGGACATAATGCAAATGGAAAAAATTGATAAGATATTGTTATGCTTTAGCTTGGTGCAGTTTGAGAGTGTTTTCCAATCATTTTTTGTTTTTACATAAGTAGTTCTTATCATGTGCACCTATTAATTCAGTGCACTTTATTTTAAGGAATACTCTAACATTTTTTCAGTCTCGTTGTTATCCATCACACCTGTAGCACATGCGCTATTACCACAAATAATAAGGGAAAGAATAAGGGAAATGTGCGAAATTCTTGTCCATGTTAATTGCACATGTGCCACAGATGTAGGTATGGATAAGACTGAAACAACACTGGGATATTCTTCAACAAATCACTTTATTATAAAGACATTGATATAGCATTTATGTATCATTCCTCTATTCAGTGTGTGTACATTTGTGTTCAGCCACGACCCAGCGTCTACAGTGGAAAGCTCCATAAGTCGCTCTCAGAGCATGGTATCTTCATCCACCGCTTCATCATCCTCCCATGCTGAAGGCCAGAGGGCAGCTCACGAGGGAGACTTTTCTCTCCCCCACTATGGAGTGCAGCAAATCCCTCAGACTTATAAAGAATTGGCTGAGCCTTGGATCAAGGTGAGGTGCAGGAAGGTTTAGCCACATTTTGAGTCATGCAGAAACATTTCCACCATAACTTTATAAAAGATTTCTCTAAATTTTCTGGATTTCCATCATTATCGGTGTTCCCCGTCTCTCTTGTCAGGTGTTTGGTATTGAGCTGGTAGGCTGTCTGTTCTCCCGGAACTGGAACATCAGAGAGATGGCACTGCGGCGGCTGTCGCATGACGTGAGCGGCGCTCTGCTGCTGGCCAATGGAGAGCACTCGATGGCAAGCGCGGCAGCAGGGGCAGGGCCCGGTATTGGAGCATCAGGAAGTGAAATCTCAGGGGAAGTGGTGGTGGAATCATGCTGCAGTGTTCTCTCTATGGTGTGTGCAGACCCTGTCTACAAAGTCTACGTGGCTGCACTGGTAAGATTTCATAGGTTGTTTCACGTGTATTATTGTGCCTCCTGCTTCCATCCCAGTCAATAAACACAGAAATCTTACTGTATTTACGTCTGCTGCCACATTCAGAAATAAACACTCATATGTTTGAGTGCTAAGCAACAGGTCAGTAATTCAGACCAAAGGGCTAATCTGTCTCATTTATATCATGCTCACTCTCTGGAGAGCTTTCTTAGCTTTAAGTTCGCCACAAGCAGCTTCAGTACCCACTTGACAAATTTGAGATTGACTTGACTACTGCTCATCACATGCGTCAGGCATCTGTGTTTATCTCATGATCGGGTCACAAGCGTGGCAGCTTGTGCGCTCTTGTGACTGCAGAGACGCCAGGGCTTCTACCACACTTGCAGGAAATTACGCAATACCAATCTTGTATGTTATCTGATGTCTTCCTTATATCATAATCTGATTAGGGACAATTAGAGAGAACTAGAGTAACATGTATAAAGACATGTGTGGGCTCAGAGTGAACCATGGTTACTTTGGCTGCTTTTTTGGCTCTACTTGACCCCCCAGACTGAAGATGTGCTCATCTTTTTAAAGTCTTTCCATCATCGCTCACCTAGAACATCATCTTGAGAATTATGGCTGTCTTTTAATTCAAAGGTTGCTAGGACATCACTTTTATTTATTCTTTCTAATGGTGACCCTATTTGAGAGATTCTTGTGTATAACATCTAGAATTTTTTTTGTTTAACTCGCATTCATTTGTAGTTATTTGAGCAGTGCCAAAGTTCAATATGACAACAGACCATGCTGGCTAGTTCTAAAGTTCACTTTAATCCAGGAAGTCTGCAAAACAGCAGGGAACTTCAGGCTGGAACTTAAAGTAAAGGTTTCTGTTTTTCCCCCACTCTTAACCTATTTCTGCTTCTTTTAAAGAACAATAGCTTTTGGTGACTGTTTTCATGGCATACTTCTCGGAGTTTGACATTTCCCTGAGGCTCTTTGCTCCAGCGTTTTATGAAAACAAGAAAAGTTCTGTCCTCTTGGGGGATTTCCAGAATGTTTAGCGTTGTTGGATTTTTGCTGTATTCTTCGAACAAAGAAAAAAGGGGATGGCGTCCATGGACTAAAAATACCACGCACACTTTTGTTCAAGGCAAGGCCAGCAGTTGTATCAAAGCTTTAGAGTTCGGCGAAGATTTTTTTGCAGTGATGTTTGTACTGAGCGAACACATCGCCGGATGAATTACTGCACTGGAAAGGACACGTAGGCAATTAAGTGTGTTTTTGAGTATCTGCTGACAAAGTTAAGAGTTCTTCTTTTGGCCCAGTGAGTGTTTGTGATTTTCTCCAGGTTTTTATTCTGTCTTTTTTTCTTTTTTTTTAAGCCAGGGAAAGGTGTAGGCGGCCGTGTGTGTGTGTGTGTGTGTGTGTGTGTGTGTGTGTGTGTGTGTGTGTGTGTGTGTGTGGCTGGAGCGAGAAGGAGAGTCGATGCTGAGCTTATCAGTGCTGGGCACCACTCCAGCGCAATGCGCTATCAGTCACCACTCCCCAGTCTTCTCTGGTAGTCAGGGTCAGGGTGGACTGTTTCTCACACACTTACACAAACACACATAAGCTGAGCATACTACTCTGTGAACATGTCAAGTTCTTTGCTTCAGATCCTGGCATCCTTGTTCTCACAAGAATAGTCAGGCCATAATGTGCAAGGTCAAAAGTTCATGGCTCTCTTTTAAGCCCTGTGATACTGCATTACATACCTGCTGCTATGTAGAGATACTTACTCAGCTAGACATGTTTAACTGACCATTAACTACTGAGTTTAAAGCTACATGCTTGCTCACATGTAATCTTGTTTATTAGTTTAACATAAAGCCCGCGTTTGGCGAGTGTAGTCTGGCGTATGTCTAGACTGTCATATAGCCTGTGATGTTTTGATGCTTGGAATGTTTGGAATTCTTATTTTGTGTATTTCTTACCCAGAAAACCCTGCGGGCCATGCTGGTCTACACGCCATGCCACAGTCTGTCGGAGCGCAGTCGCCTGCAGCAGCTGCTCCGGCCCGTGGTTGAGACCATCTTGGTTAAATGTGCCGATGCCAACAGGTGCTGCACATCCTCAAATCTGAAGTAGAGATTTCAGGGCTTTGTGGAGTTGAAAATACATTTACTGCCACCTAATGATGAGCCCTTGTAACAGCACTCAAAGTAGTTTAGAGATTCACTGCCATGCATTTAAAAGGGAAAATACATACTAGATATTTAATGCTGTAAGTCTTCCCAACTCTAAGTGCTGGAGCATGTATAACGTGTGTGTGTGTGTGTGTGTGTTTACAGTCGCACCAGCCAGCTGTCTGTGTCCACTCTACTGGAGCTCTGTAAAGGCCAGGTTGGAGAGCTTGCTGTTGGTAGAGAGATTCTCAAAGCAGGTGTGAACTGCACTCATGTTCTCAAAACCAATAACAGAATTTCTTCTTTCTTTGTGTACTTGTAAGAGCATCCAGCAGTTCATTATTTAAATATACGTGTCTGTCTGTCTGTGTGTATATTAGGCTCTATCGGTATAGGTGGAGTGGACTATGTGTTGAACTGTATCCTGGGTTCCCAGACAGAGGCGAATAACTGGCAGGCTCTTCTAGGCCGCTTGTGCCTGATCGACAGGTTGCTGCTGGAGTTTCCAGCGGATTTCTATCCCCATATAGTCACAGACTGTGGACATCCCCAGAATCAGGTGGAGAGGTACAGGAATGCTTCATCTAAACATCAATAACTAAAAAACACACAGCCCACTAGTCTCCTGACTGATAAATCAGGATATATTGAAAATAGAGTAAAATGACTGAGGTCGATTTGAAATGTATTTTTAAGTGCCCTGTCTCTCTTCTAGCTGTATTTATGGTTTTATGTTAAATCCAGGTACCAGAAACTGCTGCGTCTGCTGAGCTTTGCACTGCAGTCCATCGATAACTCGCACTCCATGGTAGGGAAGCTGTCTCGCCGTGTGTTCCTGAGTGCTGCCCGCATGGTGGCCCGCGTGCCCCACGTCTTTGTGAAGCTGCTGGATATGTTGAGTGTCACCAGCTCCACCCACTATGCCCGCATGCGCCGCCGCCTGCTGGCCATTGCAGAGGAGATGGACATCCTGGATGCCGTGCACCTTGGCCTTGAGGATGTGCAGGGCAGCGCTGGACCTCACTGTGACACCTTTCTGGATCCCGCAGCTCCTCACAACTCGCCCATTTCCACGGAGAGGAACTCACCCACGCACTGCCTGCAGGAAAAACCATGCAGTAAAGTAGCTCGATGCGGAACGGTCTGTGCCAAAACCATAGACGATATGTCCAACAGGTTGACATGCATCACCACTGGACCTGCTGACTCCCCAAAACCCCCAGTTCAACTGCGTGGCCCACACAGACCCCTGAGCCAGTGTCTTAATTCACATTCGCCCTCCACCAGTCAGCCACCTCCACTCCCCTCCCCTTCTACCTCTCAAGCCCGGCCACAAGGTTTTGTCCCTGGCAAACTCACTAACTGCTCCCCTGGTGCCCAGCGTAAATTCCAGATTCCCAAGGGTGCTAGTGGAGGAGGGACCAGTAAAGACCCTGAAAAGCTGCCTTCTCCTGTGTTCTCCCAAGCTAGGCCTCTGCCTTCCAACCACATCCATCGTCCCAAACCCTCACGGCCCTCTCTCTCTCCTTCCACTTCTTCTGAGGCAGCTAAAGCTCAGTGCCTAGGTCCCAAGAGCAGTATGAAGCTCGATCTTCAGGACATTTCTCCAGGGGAGGGTGCAAGGTGCAGTGCCAGCTCTGTGTTTGTCCCTAGCGAAGATGCAGTCTTCACGCCTGTGGACGATAAGTTCCACGGCCTGGATGCTTCGGCAGAGCTCAACTCCAGCATGGAGGATCTTCTGGAAGCGTCCATGCCAGTGGCAGACAGCACAGTGACGTTCCAGTCAGAGGTGGCGGTGTTGTCACCAGAGCAGGCTGGTTCAGATGATGCATACAGCCAGGATGTGACACAGAACAAGAAGTGCAAGGAGAAAATGGAGGCCGAAGAAGAGGAGGCGCTAGCCGTCGTCATGGCAATGTCAGCGTCCCAAGATGCCCTACCCATCATCCCACAGTTGCAGGTGGAGAAAGAGGAGGATGTCATCATCATACAGGTGGATGTGAGTGTAGATGATGCTGTTTTCAATTTCCATGTAGCAGTTTTCCTCCTTGGTCATCACCTGAAATACTGTTTGTTTTCTTATTTACTGTAGCTGACATTCAGATGTTTCAGTAAACCAACATTAACCACACTGTAACTTTTCCTGTCCATGCTCAGACACCAGAGACACTGCCTGGTCATACCAAAGCAAAACAGCCCTACCGTGAGGGTGCAGAGTGGCTGAAGGGCCAGCAGATCGGCCTGGGAGCATTCTCCTCCTGCTACCAAGCCCAGGACGTCGGCACTGGAACACTGATGGCTGTCAAACAGGTGTGTGTATGTGAGTTAGTCTGCAGGAAAGTCTAGTTTATACTTCTGCATCTGCTTAATTGTAAGTAGGTGGTCACATAGTTGGCTGCTATAACTTGAACGTGTCCACTGTGGGGCAATGCGAAAGTGCAGGAACACTGAGGTTCGCGACTAACTTCGGGGTTCTAAAACACTGAAACCGTGCTATTAGATATTAAAGTTGACCAGAAGGAGGACAGTCTGGGATTGTTCAGTTATGTGTAAGCATACATTTTGTGCCCAGATTGACAAGCATAGCTCTCTTGTCTCTCTGTCTCTATCTCTCTCTCTCTCTCTCTCTCTCTCTCTCTTTCCCCGTCTTATCTTGCTGCATATCAGCACTTTCCGGATGCTTTGTGCCCATTATAATGCTGTTTTGGACCGATGCCAGGTTTACAGACTTATTAAAGAATTATATTGACTCTGTAAGGGGTCACGTCTTGTCACAGTGTTTCTGAGTAAGCAAAAGTGCACACCCCTAGCCTTGACCAATCAGTGTTCACCTGAAGGCTGGTTAACACATAGCGTTTAGGGTTTTTGTGAAGTGCATGTCAGCCTGTCGGTGTGTGTCTGTGTGCCGCTTTAACCCAAAATCCCCTCTCTCTCAGTGCAGAAGTATAAACTAGCCTTAAGTATATTCTTGTGTTGCTCATTTGTCATCATTTGTTCTGCATAGTTAAGGTATAGGCTAAGACTGGTAAATATCTTATAATGTATTTTTCACGGATGGGTCTTAATCTTTTTATTTCAAATATTTTAGCCAAAAGTATTTTGATTTCAGTAGCATAATTGTTATTCTAAATACTTTCTATGATATAATTATGCATCATATTGTTATGTTCATATATGTGGGTTTACATTACAGCTTGCTACGTACATTAGATCTGTCAATGAGTAAGGCCAAGTTTGCTACTTAACACAGTTCACACCAAAAATACCCATCAGCATCAATGACCAAAGGAAAAGGATCTTGCATCTTACAATAAAGCACAGTAGTCTGCATTGATGGCACACTTTATAGAAGAAGATTGTTAATGAATGTAGGAGAATTATTTGATTTTGCTGTTTGCAACTGTATTTAATTTAAGAGTATGCATAAAAACCACAGTTTGTACACAGTTCTCACATTACAAAAACAGTTTTGCCATGTCTCCAAGGTCAGTACGCCATGTCTCTGAAATACAGTATCACACTAAACCCTTACATGTGTCATCCACTGCTATTGAGCCTACACGGATCATGTTACAAGCACATGAGATGGTTATGTCAAAGCAGTCTGCCAGTAAGAGGGTTATTTGGCAAATCCTAGCATGATTCAGTGATAGATGTGTTGCCAGGCAGAAGCTAGATGTAGACTGGGGTTGGTCATACTGTAGTGCTCCACAGTATGGTTTGCTGCTCTTACAGCCCACATTCAACTCATTAGTTAAAGGTTCAGTTGGGAAATTGTAAAGGTAGAAATGACTCTGTTCCTAAAAGGCAACTCAAAAGTCAGATGTGGTTTCAGAAGTTAGTGGGGTCGATTAGGAGAACATCTCATTGTAACTGCAGTTTGTACCCAGAGAATAGTAAGAAGATCTTTGTTAAGTAGAAGATGTTCTCCTTCCTGACTCCTTTATGTGGTGCTTTTTATAGGTGACCTATGTGAGGAATACATCCTCTGAGCAGGAGGAGGTGGTGGAGGCGCTGCGGGAGGAGATCCGGATGATGAGCCACCTGAATCACCCCAATATCATCCGCATGCTGGGTGCGACCTGTGAGAAGAACAACTACAACCTGTTTGTGGAGTGGATGGCAGGTATGTTCTGGGGTAGAAGGACTTGCCATGGTAGATTCCCATAACAGTCCAACACATTTCGATTAAGTTGGAGGCTGTTCTCTTGTATCCTCTGTCAATCAGACAGACCTTTAGGTTCTTTGATGAAGTTGATGAAGCCGTGATGAACTGCATTCCTCTCTCTGTTTCGTTCCAGGTGGCTCTGTGTCTCATCTGCTGAACAAGTATGGTGCCTTTAAGGAAGGTGTGGTAATCAACTATACAGAGCAGCTGCTCCGAGGTCTTGCCTACCTCCATGAGAATCAGATCATCCACCGTGACATCAAAGGTGAGCTGCGCACAATCATAACTGCTCTCAGGAAAGGGATGATGATTTTCACGACCTGTCAGTAATTAGCTGACAAGCTCAGCATGCTGCTGTGGTTGGTCTGTAGCTTACAAGAAGGTGAAACAACGTTCTCTTAGGCTAGCATGTCAACTGGGAAAATGCTAACAATTTCACACCAGCTATTCCAGCAAACTAGTATGTCATACAAATGTGGACAAGTACTGTTAGCGTCCTTTCAGATCTTTCTGCCCTTGGCCATGTTTGTTTTTTGAATTTGTTCAGCTGCTGTCATCACAGCGAAACGCAATCACAACACGTGACATGCAGAAAATTTACCAGACTGAAAAGCAAAACTTGCATTGCCTTGCTCTTATATTGCTTGACCTATTTAATGCAGGGAGTTGCTTTGTTAAAAATTAATTACTGATTTGTGTGAGAAGTAAATGTAATTTCTCACTGCATTGCATTTAACTTTCATCAGTGTGTTGCAGTAGTGCTACACTAAAATGCAATCACTGTCCAATAGCATCGTAATCAGCGATGTGGCTGTAGTCAGAGAGGGGCCTGAAAGCTTGATTTTCCAAGAGGCGTTGCTGTCCATTGTCAAGGAATGGCTTTTATAGTTTCTTATTGGCTTGTGGTTTCTTCATTCCTGTTGAACCCATAGTCATCAAACCTTTCAGAAACTACTAAGATGTGATAAGTGATGTTATGCCTAAAAATACACACAGCTCATTACAGGACCTAGGAGTTATATGATATGATATACATCCTGGATATTTGTATGCATCAGTGTTGCAAGTGTTGCAATTTGCAAGCATCATACCTAACTTTTCCTCTCTGTGTATATTTTTGCATAAAGCACTATACTATAACTTTAAGCAGTTTTACTTAATAGGTTCTAGAGAGTTCTAAGTGGAATCCAAGTAGTACTTGGTAAATATGGCATATATTTTATATACTGTGAACTATTTAGTATGAAATTTCTTTTAGTAATTTCTATGAAATTATTTTTATTGAACAGTAATGTTGCTCTAAATGGAAAAGGTCCCTGTGCAGTACATCTTATTGACCCATGACAGAACAGTTTTAACAGGAACGATCATCCATTTTAAAACCTAAAATGCCAGGTCTGAAATTCTGCATCTGCTGCTTCTGCAATATTTAAGCCACAGTGGCCTCTGGTGGCTTCTACACTATCCCTGCATAGAGCAGGCTCTGACTGCACATTTCACTGTTTATTTCTGTACCCTTTTTGTACATCATCCTGGTATTAATAGTAAAGTATATCTCATTGATTTTGCAGTTACTTGTACTATCCTGCTTGAAATATGCCATTTGATACATGCATGTATATCATTTAACTACTTTTCCTACCCTTAAGTTTCACGCAGTAATAAATTACATTATACTATATAAAAATATTCATGCAATGTCACATACTGCAAAATATTGCTATTATTTATTTCCGATTGTTTCTCTTTTCGTCTTGCAAAGGTGCCAACCTGCTGATTGACAGCACAGGCCAGAGGCTGCGGATAGCTGACTTTGGCGCAGCGGCGAGGCTGGCCTCCAAGGGCACGGGCGCAGGAGAGTTCCAAGGCCAGCTCCTGGGCACCATCGCCTTCATGGCCCCTGAAGTAAGACTGAACAGATAATTAACACACTCGCACAAACCACCAGCATGTTCCACTGATGCCGAAAACATGGACACTGCTTTTCAAAAATGAATTATGAACTATCTAAATACATCATTATTATGTGTCTGTCTGTGGGCATTCCCTTCACAAGTTGTCTTGCCTTTTCAACTTTGGCCATTTTTAAAGGGCCAGACAAAACTGCGGCCAAGTCCGCTGAGCACTCTGTGTGGCAATCAGATTCACGTGGCCCTCTGGAGAATCTGGCCAAAGTGGATTTAGATTTCTCACTAACTCCAAGTGAAAGAAAATTGTAATCCTTTAGAGGCGGCCACAGTGGCCTGTGTGCTAAGGTTTTGTTCTCTTTGTGGTTGCAGACTTTGTTTAATTAGGAGGCAGTTCAGTAAGACTTGCCCATCCTTGGCAGTAAGCTTCATTACTAAAACCTCTTAGATGCCCCCCCCCTTCAAAAAAAAAAAACTCAATCTATTCTTTTCCTGGCACAGACTAAATATACAACAAAGTCTTCAATATTTCATCTCACAGTTCTTGAAGAGGATGAATGAAAGGAGGTGGCAAAAACTACCATGACAGTGGGAGTTTTGTAGCTAGGATTTAACATACACTTTTGTATATTGGGGCTTGGCAGTACCTAAAACCGATACCACAGTACGTCAGGTTTCATCCTAAAATAAGCTGGCCTTCAGTAACCTGATCTCCAGACAAAAATATAAATAATGGTGTCCTGAGTTACTTTGTTTTAATAAAGTCTTATTTTGCTGTGTCTGCACTTTTAGAAATAGTTCCAACAAAATGAGTCAGTAACTCCTGGAAGTGCAATCACAGCAACAACTTTAGCAAACTGGAGTGATTCTAGTGAAAGAAAGCACTGTAGATAGTTAGATGTTTGAGGGCGAAATACCACTTTAATGACACTGCCTGACTCCGGTTATATGTAGAAGGCTTTGAGGAGGCCCAAACAGTGAAAACCATTAACCAGTGTAACCATTACAACATGGCTCTACAGAAAAATGCCCATGTAGCAACTTAAAGGAACAGTTTATATAGTTTTTAGAGCCGTATGCTACATGCAAGGCAATTGCAGTGAAAACACTTGACCGGCTTTCTCTTTCCAAAAACAACCCCACGTGCTGTGTTGAAATTACATAAGCCTTGTGGATTGCATTTTTGGGAAAAAGGCTTGGTTTCGACTTGGAGTGAAACTAGCCAGATCCATTGCATGACAATAATGCAAATTCTAGCTTTAGTTATAGGTGTGGGAGCACTTTTTAAACCAGACGCTGACTTTTCTGTATGGTGTACTGTGCTGCTGCAGGTGCTGAGGGGGCAGCAGTATGGCCGTAGCTGTGACGTGTGGAGTGTGGGCTGTGCCATCATCGAGATGTCCTGTGCCAAGCCACCATGGAACGCAGAGAAACACTCTAATCACCTGGCACTCATATTCAAGGTGAGGATTACAGCGAAGACTAGCAGCTGTGTGTCTGTGTCTGTGTCTGTGTCTGTGTGTCTGTGTCTGTGTCTGTGTGTGTGCGTGTGTGTGCGTGTGTGTGTGTGTGTGTGTGTGTGTGTGTGTGTGTGTAGCTTTTCAGTTTTTACTTGATGATATCAAAACTGACCTGTCAAACTAAGTGTAAAGAAGGAATTGTAGTGTAAAGCTTCGTCCTTACATTTGAACAAATGTAGTTTCACTTCTATTTCACAAAGTATAATTGACTTAAAAATCCAGTTATGTAAATTTACAAAGTTCCTTTGAAGAAAGTATATGATTATTTGGGTATGTATGTATGTATGGAGAGATTCTAATCAGACTTCCATTAGTTTTTAAAGAGGTAGTTTAGGATAAGCAGAGGTTACTAAATAGGAAATAAGACACCAAGTATGTCTTGGCTGGTCAGCAACATTTGGGGTAAGGAGAAAATTGTGTAATTGTGATTTTTAGCCAAACTGTGACTTAAGTAAGTGAAGTAAGGTTCATAAAATGAAAATATTTTTTTTGTAATACTTGGTGAGAGACTTTTTGGAGTCTGCTCAGAAGAGAGACTCTGGCCTCTGTGACACTGCAGATTCTGTTAACAGAAGTTTAAAAAAAAAAAAAAAAAAAAAAAAAGGCTAATAATATCCAATCAGGACAAGGAGGTGTGTCTACTTGCCTCTTAGTTATGCTCTTCTAGTATTTATACTAGTATATATTTATGATGGCGGTTCCTGCGCAAATGACTCGTGTGTGAGTCGACTCTCCAGATTCACCTAAAAGAACTGAATCGTTCGTGAACGACACATCACTGGTGTTCATGTGTTTTAGCCTAGGCCTGGGATATTCTTCAGTTTAAAATCAGATTTAGTCAGCTTTATCTTCTGATGAAGTCTTCTTAGCTGTGCATTTTTGCAGCATCATATTTATTAAGGGCTGTGATCTCTGTTCCCACCCTCAGATTGCTAGTGCTACCACAGCACCCACCATCCCTCCGCAACTTTCTCCAGGCCTGAGAGACGTCACACTGCGCTGTCTGGAGCTGCAGCCTGCCGACCGGCCGCCCTCACGCGAGCTCCTCAAACACCCCATCTTCCGCCATAACTGGTAACACTGAGCGTCCAGGAACTACTGAAGGGCCTGTCCAGGCTGCCTCCTTACTGCTGTCATCCCCTCCACACTAGCACTAGCACTAGCTCCACACACACACACACACACACACACACACACACACAGGGCCCTTTACTGCTGTAGTCTCAGCACATAATGCAAAAGCAGCCCATCGAGTGCCTTTACAAAAGCGTCATGTCTCTTCACTGCATTCTGTTTCTGTGTTAAACCAAGTCTCTGCTCCTTCCTGCACTGTTTGTTGCCATTTCAATCACAGGAAGGTGCTGAAAAGCTTTTAAAATGAAATCTCTGTAACTGGAGCAAGATTGATTTTTTTTTTTTTTTTTTTCCCCTTTCATTTTTTTTAAAGTAAAGGTGTAATAAACTTGTTTTAACTGGTGGACTTTATTTTTAAATCTGTTGCATTTAACCATTACTTCATATTTGTGCATTTTACTGTTGGGCCATCGTGTTTTACTTCTGTGACATGTAAAAACACCACGAACGGGTTTCAGGGAAAGGTGATGCTAAACAGAAACTTGGCTATTTTAGCTAGCGTAAAGCTCAATGTGAATGCGTATAACACCGGTATCTGTCTAAATGTATCGTTTCTTTCTTTTTTTTTAAATCTCAACGGAAATCCCGTGTAAAAATATATGATTTTATATGTCTCAAGGGCGGATTATAAGGATACATTTATTAGCTTTCTAGGTTTAACTGAGCTTTTGATATTGAGACCAGCAAATTGTTTTGAACCTCCTCACTGAACTTATAACTCGTGATGTTAAGAAAACATCGATTTGTGGTTCACTTTCCTTCGGGTTCTCCGATAGCATGTTAACATGTACATGAGCCTTCGTTGTAAACGGTGTCATTTTGGTTCAGAAGCCTTTTTTTCTCAACTGCATTCTTGGTGCTGTTCAATCTGATGCAATTAATCAATGTTGTTGATTTTGATCTTGTCCTTGAAAATATCCAGTGCATGTTTTAAGTGATGGTTGTCCAGCCGAGCATTTCTGATTGACCTCAGGCTGAACATAAGCGCTGTTAGCTGTTTCTGGTGGAGGGATATTACTGAGCTTGCGCCTTTCTTTCTCATCGATGTTCTTTTTCGAGAAAAAAAACAAGTCTGCTCATCTTTTTGATTAGAAACACTGAACATGTTTTTAAATCATGTTAATTGTATGATTTGTAACTCTTCAAGTGTTGATGGTGTTCTTGTAACCTGTTAAACGATGATGAGGCTCAGTTTTGAGAATCCAAATTTGTTTTTTGTTTTTGTTTTTTGTTTTTTTATTTCAGCTCCCCTAATCAAATGAAGGGGTGTCAAAAATTTGTGACAATTTTTAAAGAGAGAATTTTTAAAAACGAAAAAAAGAAAGAAAACTTTATTTAATGCATGTTTTGTGTGGGATACAAGCTGATCAGGCTTGAAGAGTTAAGATGTAAATATATGTGAAATTTCTGGTAGCTAAAATTATTTTACTTGACTCCTGTATTTTTATACCACACTTTTTTTTTCCATAAATACATATTTTTGTTCCTCCTTTGGGTTTATTTTAACTTTATCTTTCTTTTTAATGTCTTTTATGAAGAGCTTTAAAATTATGCACTCTGCCTTTTATATACTGGAAAAAAAGATCAGATTCATTCAAATTCATAAAAGCTAATCAGTATTACTGAAATATGTCATACCTGTAATTCAGTACTTCAACTGTTTATTGATTTTCTTTCTTCTCTTGCTGTTATATATTTTATTTTACACCGATTATGTTGTACTTTTGCCCTTTTTATGGATCAGAGCTGGACTGAAATTGTGAAATAATGCTGTTTCTTGTCACTTGGTACTTTTTCCTTTTCTTGTTTTTTCTTCTTCCTTCTTTTTCTTCTTCTGTTTCTTCTTCTTCTTCTTTTTTCTTTTTTTTTTTTTTTGTTTCAAGTCTATTGCTGTTTTATTCCAGTCTCTACTACCTCAGGTGTCCTATAGAGTTTCCTCTACCAAAGTTCACTTTCTCAATATATATATATATATAATTTTTTTTATATATATATAAATATATATTCTTTTGACTGATGTTTGTTTGTTATTTTAATCTCTATTTTTCAGATTTCCAGGGCTTAGGGGCTAATTTTATATTAGCACCATTTTTATTGTGCAAATAAACTCATGAAACCTCTGGGTTAAGGAAACAGAACAATTGGCTTAAGCTATATTCTTTCATTTTAAGCATATTGAAATGTTTAATTAAAGTTTTTATCCCATTGGAAACCTTTTATAACAAAATTGACTTATTTTGGTGTTTGTCTTTAGCAAATAAAAATGGGAAATTGGTCTTATTTTTTGTACATGCAGCTTTCTTTCACTGTGTTGTTCTTTGAACTTTTGCCTGAATGTTGTACATTTCTACAAGAAAAAATGTGAAAATGGATTCTAAGGATTAGAGGAAATCTAGACTTGACAAATTTGTTTAACATTTTAAAACAACAGTATGCTTTTATTTTCATTTTTATAAAGGCTACTAAAATTATTTCAGGGTACATGCGTGATCACCTCAAGGTGATCAGATCTTTTTATACCTTTTAGTTGGATTGTAAGGCTCCATTCACCAGGGAAAAGTATACAAAACACTTAATAGTGACCTTTAAAGC
Source organism: Pangasius macronema (assembly GCA_037577455.1). Classification (NCBI taxonomy): domain Eukaryota; kingdom Metazoa; phylum Chordata; class Actinopteri; order Siluriformes; family Pangasiidae; genus Pangasius; species Pangasius macronema. The sequence goes on from CM074961.1 coordinate 14,088,709, forward strand.
TTAGGGTATGTACAGTGCTTTCCAGATTTATTGGCACTCTTCATAAAAATGATTGTTATTATTATTATATTTTTATGAAGGGTGCCAATAATTTCTTTAATCATTCAAAGCTTCACAACTGAAGGAACTATTTTCCTTTATTCTAACAAAATCATTAGAACAATGTCTACTCAATAGAACAACTTTTTTAAAGTGAACGTTTTCTCTCCTATATGTGCCAAAATTATTGACACCCCCAAGGAGTATTTTAAATCCACGGAAACTAACTGCCTTTTCATTTGCTCTCTGTCCCTATACACTGTTGTTGCTTTTAAACACTTCCTTTTCCCTGGGGTGTAAATACAAGGTTGCATATATGTGAAATCCCTTTTTTTATTCATTCCATGGTGGAAAAACCCAAAGAACGTCCATCACAAAAAGGTTTTGACCTGTACAAATCATATAATGGATTTTGAAAAATGCATAAACAGTTAAAAATATCATTAAGCACACTTAATTTTAATACATTTTTTTGGTTTTGTTTGAAACCATTGGAAATTTGCCAAATGTTTAAAGAAACACAAGTGTTTTGCATCAAGATCATCTCATTCCCCAGATCTGAACCCTGCTGAAGACCAGTGGTCTGAGTTGAAGAGGGAAGTCCATGTGCACAAATCTAAGAATATAAATAAGCTTATGGTCTTCTACTCCTCTTCTTCTGAAGGAGTGAAACAAATTCCTCTACAGGTGTCTCCAAGCTGTTTAGACATTACAGAAAGAGACTCGGTGCTGTTGTTCTCTAAAGGGCAAGCATTGCAAAATATTAATTGTAAGGCTGATGATCATTTAGAAATCAGAATTTAAAAAAAAAATACTTAAAAACTGCTTAAAACATTAGTGTTAAAAAAAACTATGGTGCATTACATCAGTATTCATCCTCTATGAACTTTTCCACATCTTGTAGTGTTAAATGGGATTATGTGTCATGAATCAGGGACCTCCATTCAGCTTAGTTTGTGGCTTGTGATGGCAAATGGTTGCACCAAAACTAATAGCAACAGGGGTGAAGACTTGTACCATCCCATATTGTTAACAACCCCCCTCCCCACACACACACACACACACACACTCCCATTTCAGTATTATGAGGTATTTTGTGTAGTTTAATAACTTGCAGTCCCAGTTGCATCCATTTCATTTGCATATTGTATTGCATGAGTTATTGGGAAGTACAACATGTTCTTTCAAGGTTGTTGTTTTTTTTTTAGATAGACTGTGTGTATTCTACAGACTGTTAACGTGACTGAGAATGTTTCACTTCATATATCATTACTTCATTTACTAAAATATAATTCATATTTTGCAAAGCTCTATTAGTCATTAGTCATTTAAAAGGTTCCTAGTGAAACACCACCTTCTCCTGAAACTGCATCACAGTAACCGTGTGTTTCTCAGGCTCGAGGTAGGACGCATTTGAATATCCAGCCACAGCGTGTTGTAAACTGGTTCGCAGATTGGCGCGCGCACGTGGGACGGACTGAAAGACGCGCGCTGATTGGTCGGCGCTCTCTCACCATACACCGTCATTCACTCACACCATTGAGCCACTCACAGCGCGGCTGGTCTGCGCGCGCCCTGATTGGTGGGTCATTAAACAAGGGGGCGGGCGATAAAACTTCAGAACTTTGGGTCTCTGTCCTGATTGGGCGCCTAAAACTCGTCCAAAACTGAATAGCGCTCGCGCAGGTAATGACCTCTTACTGTATATAAATAAACCAGAATGAGTCTCTGAATGAGCATCTGTGCGCATGTACATCGACATTAACAACTGTGCCTGTAGATTCAGCCTGTTTCTTGAAGAACTGAATACTTGTACAGGTAAGTATTTTTTTTCCCTGTTTGTATATAAACACCTGTTTGCTTAATGTTATGAATAACGAAAATATAAAAAGGTGAACTGTTTTAAACCTAATAATATGAACATCTAGGAGAATAAAATAAAATAAAAATTAAATCCTAACTACTGTTATGAATAACTAAGAAAAAAAAAACCAGGTGAACTCCATTAAACCTATCTAATGCTTAATGCTATGAATGATGAGGGGAAAAAACAAACAAACAGAAAAAACAATTCCACAAGTGAACTGCATTAAACCATGTAATGCTATGAATGATGAGTGTTCATAACTTGTTCAGTAAAACACCTGTATGAAACAGGATTTACATTAAAAATAGACATCCTGTCTAACCGCTGCAGTTGAAATAGAATTGCAACAATTGAATTATTATTTGTTACTATTGTTATTATTTATTAATAATTATTGTCACTATTGTAACCTTATTTATTATTAAATTATTATATAATATTGCTAAAGTGGGACACTTAAAAATATTGCTTTTTCTGTCTTTTTTTTTAACCTTCATCCCAATACTCATATACTATAACAGGACAGGTTTATAAAAGATCTCAAGAAATACCAAACACAGGTAGATTAGTGCTTCTTAGAGCCCCTGCTTATCGCGTAATATTTGTTAAAGCGAGTGGCACAGTGGTGCAGTGAGTCGCATTACCACCTCACAGCTCCAGGCTCAGTCCTGCGCTCGGGTTACTGTCTGTGAGGAGTTACGCATGTGCTCGCATGGGTTTCCTCTGGGTTCTCTGGTTTCCTCCCTCAGTGCAAAAACACAGATAATAAGTGTGTGGATGTGTTCTCATTGTGATCCGGGGTGAATTCTGTCGCCTTGCATTCACTGTTGCTGGGAATGGCTGTGGATTGACTGCAGCCCTGTCCATGATGATGTGTTTATGAGGATGAATGAATGAATGAACTGTTAAAGTGAAAATTCAATCAAGACAACTGCTGATATTTAATGAGCATATTTTACTGTTATTTATTTGGCTTGAAATATATATGAATCTTTTTATTATACAGAATTTTTATTATACAGAACAGGTGTGAATTTTAATAGTTTTGAAAACTGGAAAACAAACAAACAAAAAACTTCCCAGGGATAAACTTCAGAATTTCGATCAGTGAAGTATATACAGAGCAGCAACACAGCGCCTTTTTAACATTAACAGGTTTCATTATTAACAATAAGTGTGGATAAACTAAATAAACTAATTAATAATTAATCAGAGGGCTATTACCGTTACCATAGCACGCTCGAGCGCGTCTCTGAGTGTTAAACCGGAAGTCGGTCCGTCCGCTATTGTTGTCCGGCTGCACGATCACATGAGAGAACTGACCTTATGATCTCCGGCAAGGGGCACAAACTCCTCTCTTTCTGACATTGACATTTTTTGTGTTTTATGTTTGTAAGGTAAGAAGATATAATGTTATCTAAACTTTTTTTTTCTGAGAAAACTGACTGTCTAGATTAGAAAAGAATTTGTGAATCGTGAGGTTTTAGTTTCCGGCTAGTTTAGCTGTGTTAGCTGTGATAGCTAGCTGTCTTCACACCTCATCATAACACTAGCGGTGTTTTGGGCGGACTAGCTAGCTAACTATTGACCTGTGTGTTACTTTACCAGTAATATTTAATGGCATTAACTAATTTTGTTTTCTTCTAATAAGTAATTTTAGGTATATAAGTCCTGAAACGTCCTACTGGCTGTGTGTAGTCGAGTTTGAGTATTTATCTGGGTAGGTTAGCGCGTAAGCCTGTTACAGGAGCAGATGTTGACTTAGCCTGCTGACTGCTCAGGTCACATCACTCACTCTGCCTGCTGGTCACTGTCACCCCCTGCCACCGACACACTAACTCATTGTTTTATAGGCTGAACTGCTGCTGATCCGAAGTTTCTGTAAGTTTTTTTTTTTAATATAAAAATGTATCTTGCAGTTGTTTTGTTCCGGGGCGTTTGAAAGGTTGGCTTGTTAGTAGCTAATGAGAATGGCTGACTGAAAGACTGTTGGAAAGCTCTGCTACGGTTTGATGATCTAACACAATGATCTAGCTCCGAGGAAAGCTGATTGAACTAATCAGCTAATGATCAGCCCTTCCTGAAGTGTGTTAGAGAAGGGAGAAGTCTAACAGGGGCTACAGAACCAGGGTTGGGAATCTCTGATCTAATGTAAGGCCTTTATTTTACTCTACACAGTATATTGCTAGTTGTTCTTTCTTCATATGTAGGCTTAGTTAAAAGTCTGGAGCATAACTAACTTGTTATTCATTTCTCATGTCTGTGGTCCAAGTCACTGACTAAATTCCTATTAGATTTCTGCTCACTATGTTGGATATGAAACAGTGTAGTGTGCAGTATAGTCAATAGGAGAGCCATGTTTGGGATTGTTTTGGACAGCCTGATGTGACAGATAACTAGGTAAAAGGTCATGGGATAGCAGCTTTTGGACCTTTACCACATTAAACCTTTAATCTTATTACAGCAGACTTGTAGGTATTGCGAGGGTGTGCACATGTTACAGGACGTGCTTACAGATATTCTGATGAAAGAATTTTTAATTGTCAGCAGTTTTTATTTTGTTATTTCTGTGCAGGCATAATCAGTTGAGTAGTCACTTTTTTTCTTTTCCAGCCCAATCACAATGCCTGGTTCTCTCCCTGTGAGCTATTTGTCCACTTGGCCCAAAGATGTGGGCATCATTGCTATGGAGGTTTACATTCCCTCTCAGTATGTAGACCAGGCTGAACTGGAGGAGTTTGACGGCGTAGGAGCAGGGAAGTACACCATCGGTCTTGGGCAAGCGCGAATGGGTTTCTGCTCAGACCGGGAGGACATTAACTCGCTGTGTCTGACCGTGGTGCAGCGGCTTATGGAGAGAAACTGCTTGTCATACGACAGCGTGGGAAGACTTGAGGTGGGCACAGAGACCATCATCGACAAGTCAAAGTCGGTGAAGACGGTATTAATGCAGCTGTTTGAGGAATCAGGAAATACAGACGTAGAGGGAATCGACACGACTAATGCATGCTACGGGGGCACCGCTGCTCTTTTCAATGCTGTCAACTGGGTGGAGTCCAGCTCCTGGGATGGTAAACTTTGCTTAGTCGTATATTCTGGCTGTGATTTATTTATAAATGCACTGCTGAGAGCTTTGATGGCATTGATTAATTATAAAAGAGGTACTGTTTTTATAATTTTGCCTATTCTTAGATTTTCCAAGTACATCATGCTGAAGTCATTTTACTTTAATGTTAGCGTTTATCTCTCTTGATATTTGAATTTGATTTGTATTTATTATTTCCTGCTGCAGGTCGCTATGCTCTGGTTGTGACTGGAGATATCGCGGTGTACGCCACAGGCAGTGCCAGGCCTACAGGAGGCGCTGGAGCAGTGGCCATGTTGGTAGGGCCCAACGCACCTCTGGCATTTGATAGAGGTATGTGGCCTAAAAAAAATTAGAGCTGTCATGACCTTTGATGCACTTACACAACTGCTCTTGTTTTGGTAGATAGTTAAGGTCAAAGTCAACATATTGCTGAGATTTACTACTGTTTCTAAACACTGGTAACATGCCTTTAAGGCCATACAAAATTTAATAGGATTTAATGTAAGGAAACTAAAGTAGTATATCTGGGGAAACAAAGCAATTTGGACTGAATGATTATTGCATTTTTTTATTCTTGTAAAATAGCATCGAATTTGTCTGACACTGAATAGTTTAAACTGACTGACTGTTGCACGGATCCTCTTAGAGCAACACAATTGAAATTAACATAATTTTCTCCTTCACCCCAAATGTAGTCAATGAGTCCACACTTTTTCAAAGTCCAAAGTTTGTTTGTGTTCTCCTGGAACTACAAGGCTGATGCAGCTAAGACGTACAGTTTAGCATCATGGAAACTACTTGTTTAAATCATCACACTCTCAACTCAGACCCTGTCGAATTGATCAGTGTCAAACTAGAGGTGTGACTCAGGACTGGGATCCCAACAAAAAGAAAACAATAGAAGCAGTTATCTTAATGCCGTAAGTCTTTTTCCCCCAGTATATAGTCTGGCAACACTCAACTCCATTTTTGCATTTGGACAGGAAGGGCTGGTCTGGAGTTGGATGACAGTAAAGCTCCAATTTGATTTGAAAATTAGTATCAATTATTAATACCTATAATTAAGATTGATCATGCCATTTTAGTTTTGGCATTACTGAACCAAATGGTGTGTGATGGTTTAAACACATAGTTTGCATGATACTAAAGTGGCTAGTAGAAACTTCCAGTCCAAACAGTGGGTCATAATGCTGTCTGTCTTTTTTTTTGTTTCTCTTCCCCTGCAGGTCTACGAGGGACCCATATGCAACATGCGTATGATTTTTATAAGCCTGATATGGTGTCAGAGTATCCTGTAGTGGATGGCAAGCTCTCCATCCAGTGCTACCTCAGTGCATTGGACAGATGTTACTCTGTCTACCGCAATAAAATTCAAGCCCAATGGCAAAAAGGTGTGTACTCCTATCAGCACGCATATTCCTTATGCAAGCAGTTTGCTTACTTTACTCACTTACTGACTTTTCAAATATGTAAAGTAGAATATTTGGCTAAACAAAATATGTAAAGGTAGGCTGTTCCTACACCTCCTAGTGAAGAGAAGAGTTCTTACGGCCACAGGAGGATTTTTTTTTTAATAAATCTTAAGTGGATACAGTAGTGGTTTATTGCTTGTTTTCACTGACATGTGCTTCTTTAGAATTGGCTAAAGATCAATTATCAACTATATATATAACTCTGCCCCATGAAAGATTGTGACAATGATGATCTCTATCTGAATAACTGAAGCTCAACACAACATACATACATTTACATCTATTTTATATATAAATATGTTTTGTTTGTGTGTTCATTTCAGAGGGCCTTGAGAGACGTTTCAGTCTGAATGACTTTGGCTACATGGTCTTCCACTCTCCCTATTGTAAACTGGTTCAGAAGTCTCTGGCTCGACTCCTGCTGAACGACTTCCTGTCTCATCCCAACCCCAACATGGAGAGTGGGCCGTTCAGTGGCTTGGAGGCCTTCAGGTCAGTACCCATAAAGATGAAGATAACTGCAGAGACACAGAGATGTCATTTCCTGTGAGGCCCTGCTTATGGGCATAAAAAAAACCCAGTGTTTTGTACAGTCTGTAGTCTGCTTTGATCTCCAACTCGCTGTTTGTGGCTTCACTGACACACAGTCTAGAAGTGTATATGCAAGGACAGCTGCTTTTATCATCTCGTGTACTTGAGAGAAATAAAATACACAAAACTGTCAGTTGTCTTTAACTTGAGCTATCAAATTCAGATTTAACACAAAAAGGTAAACAGTGCGAATCAGAAAGCCATGAGCAAGGAATATAAATTTGATCATAAAGTTTAAGTGTTTCAGTAAGTCCTGGATCCTGGTCAGAGCCTGTATTTGTATATAAAACACTGAGGTGGATATACACTCTGAGTGGGACACCAGTACGTTGTATGACACCGTGCACACACACATTCACACTTAGGACAACGGTATTGTCATGTTGCTGATATTTTTGTTTGATTTTGTATTTCTTACACTACCCAAGATCCTTGTATAATCTGCCATTTTTAACCAATCTTTATGCAGGAATCTTTTTAAAAACCCTCTTCTTTCACCTAGTTAGGTCAAATCCCAAATGGCTTTTTATTCACTGATAAATAATGATACATAATTATACATTTTATACATAATTATACATTTTTAGCAAATGTGTGTATGCCGCTTACATACATCAGGAAATAATGGTCATTTTTAAAGATGTTTAGGAAATGTGTATTTCGGTAGACTTATGTTAGGGAAAATTACAAATTGAATGCGGACTCTTTTAAATGAAGGAATTCGAACAGTATTTGAACAGTACAGTTTATTCTGACTGCCTCATCACGTACACAGAACCACAGTCTTTAACCTTTTCTTGGTCTTTGTCATTTGTCTAATCTTTTCAAATATATTATTTTGGTTTTATCCCAGGGACGTGAAGGCTGAGGACACGTATTTTGACCGTGATGTGGAGAAGGCCTTCATGAAAGCCAGTGCAGAGATGTTTGAGCAGAAAACCAAGGCCTCCCTGCTCATATCCAACCAGAATGGCAACATGTACACACCATCTGTGTATGGCTGTCTGGCTTCCATTCTAGCACAGTATGTCACCTTGTGTATGCTTTCTAGAATAGCATTCCATATATTTTTTTGAAGACTGTCTAATTCTTTATCATATGAGCACCAGAGAATTGTTTTATTCTGGCAGTATTGTTTTATATGCACATTTATAGTTAATACAAAACTACAGCCAGATACAAAATTACACTAAGAGTACAGGCCTTAGTATGAGACAGACATGAAAGAAAGTTCTACTAGAGCTGTTTTTATAGAGTTTTATTCAACAAATTCATCACTGGCAAACATGTAGCCTTCCTATCATTTTTCATTAGGTGTTTCAGAGTGCATAACTTGTATTGTATGAGGATTTAGGACTGATCTTTTTGTTATCCTGACAGATATGCACCTCAGCAGCTGGCAGGTCAGAGAATTGGCTTGTTTTCATATGGATCAGGCTTCGCTGCCACACTCTACTCGGTCAGAGTGACACAGGATGCTACACCTGGTGAGTGTATACATGTATTCACAGCACACACAACTTTATTGAGATACCCTGAAGTAACCAGTTATGTAAGCATGTGTGTGTTTTTCCCCCAGGGTCTATGCTAGATAAACTGGTTTCCAGTCTGTCAGATATGCAGGCCCGACTGGACTCTAGGAAGAAGGTTTCACCCGCTGTCTTTGCAGACAACATGAAGCTTAGAGAAGAGACCCATCACTTAGGTAAAGTAGTCTTTCTCACTAACAGTTTCAATACTTTAATAATCGGCTTCGTTTCCAATTTCATATTTCATGACCTGATGGAAATATAAAGTAGGGATATTGATCTTGACTCTCCCCACCATGACTGGTATCTGCTTTACTCCCACAGCAAACTACGTCCCCCAGGGTTCAGTGGACGAGCTGTTCCCGGGAACATGGTATCTAACGCGTGTGGATGAGAAACATCGCAGGTATTACGCTAGACGTTCCTTGGATGAACACGGACCTCTGGAGGCAGGACTTCTAAATTCCGTGGCCACATCCGAGGTAAGGCAGAAATAAACTGATCCGTTGTGCCCCTTTATTTTTACTACAAGATTTTTAAAACATGCGTATCTACTTTTTTAAGGAATGACTATAGCAGTCAAGAATGAATTAAAAATAGTATTCTAAGTTATTTTGGTAAAATAATGGAAGCCGAATGATCCTTTTTGCTTAAATCTGCTTTTAAAAGTATCCCAGTCTCCCTAAACGAATACCAATGCCCTCTGTTGCCCATGAGGTGAATTACAATTGTAAAGAAAATATTGACAAGCCGCCCCTTCCCCTAACAGACCCCTGCATATGCTTCATTAGTTGCCTTTTAAGGAAAAGGGGAAGTGGAGAGCAGCTCAGCTCTGCCCCCAGCCAAAGGAAATTTCTGGTCTTAAAAAAAGCCTGAAATTAAGAAATTAGCAAGAAACATTACATGGTTGTTTTGCGAGTCAGTTTTTCTGAAGTATGGATTAAATTATGACTATTACAGGCATGAAAGAAATTTTAAAAATGTACAAAAAAAAAACTTGCACTGATAATTTAATGTTGTGTTGTTTAATATCATTTTCTCAATATGCAAATATGTAGCCTGATACCGAAAACATTTGTACAGTTATCATACATTATTCCTTTAAACTGTCCCACCCTTAATCTAAGGTTTCTATCTAATTAATCTAATTTGCATTTGTCTCCTCCGACAGCACATCCCCAGCCCGGTGAAGAAGATGCCCCGCATCCCGGCCACCACTGCTGCCCCCGAGGCAGTCACCATCACTAATGGGGAACATTGACGTTAACCTCAGTGAGGTTACTCATACTTTAGGTGACAGAAAGGACACGTGACCTGGATGAAAAAGAAAAGAGGTCAAGGCAGAGCTTTCTGTCTTGGTCTTGAGACATTTATGAACAAGGATAAATTTTTAAGAGTTCCTGGTTAGGACTGGTTATCCTGTCCCAGTTTAAGCTGTTCTTATTTAGAAGTTGGTGGGGTAAGAGAATGGGGGGGAAAGAGGGTAGTACCATCATGTCAGATATCGACATGCTTTTTCAAAGCAATGAGCACAATGTGGCAAACTGTGCATGTCTGCTGCTCAGAGCCTGTGATCTATGCAGAGACAAAGAGGAATGTTTTCAAATAATCCTCAGTCTGATTTCTCATTTCAGTTTCCTTTTTAAGATCTTTTGTTTGCATTAAATTAGTGGAAATGTCTGAGGGGGAGATAATACGAATCTCAGGCCCAGCTGTGTGAGGGTGAGAGTAAAGGGATGTTGACCTCATTATTTTTCCTCACGCTGTTTTTCGGTAAGCAATGCTGCTGCTTTTTATCCCCACACTTCTTTAAATTTGGACGCACATGTAGATATCATGTTTTGTTTTTGTCGTGGGTTACTTGTGCTTTTTAATGATAATTTTACCATGACCACTGTCGTATCAGGACAGCTTAGTCAGCTGGAAATTGTCCCTAATTTTTTCTGCAGTTATAGTCTTTGCCACTTGCTATTTCGAGATCTCCCGTATTAAATGGTTGCTACAAACCTGGCAGGCTGCTTCCTCTGTCACCACATCTCTCTCTCTCTCTCTGGGTAGATGAATGTGTATGTAAAAGCACACTAACCCAATAAGAGCATGGGCCATTGTGGCTGTCGGTGCATGTGGAACATCCTTCATCTCATAATGCACCATTTGAGAGCTGCCTTCAATGACTTAGCGTAATGTTAAAGACTTTGGGTGGTGCATTCTCAATTCCAGTCATAATTTTGCAGCAAGATGGTGGTATGTGATCAACAACTAAAAAATGCATTTTATTAAGATTATGAGATAAATTTAGGCTTTAAGTGACAGTCGTTTGCTGTCAGAAGGTTGGCTGTATCTAAAAATGCAGCACTTACATCACATGAACAGAGAATAAATGCGGTTCAGAATGAGCTTAGAGTAAAATATTGTATTGTTATTGCTGACCAGAGTATAACTGAAAGTAATATTAGTTGTTTAATAGACTTAACAGCACTATTTGTTTTTTAACACAGTTGGGACCACTAAAGCAGGGAAGGATTAAGGGAAAGACAGATGTGCTCATCATCTATAACTCGGGCTCAATCAAGCTTTTGGCACAGTGATGATCAAAACTCCTGAGACACTAACATTTACTTTATTTTGTTTTTAATGTGTTCTGGTTGTGTGTATTATTTTTTTTTTCTGTCTATTCTTGAGCCCTTGCATGTGGTTGTGCCAAACCTATATGGCTTACAAAATATCATTATTCCACACAGTGTGTCTAGGATCATTCTGATACTGCAGGCAGGTTTTTATTTGATGAAGCTGGATATTAAAGGAGAACGTGTTTTCAGCATACACTCGGGCCTGACAGATGATGCAATAATGCAATTTCAGTACAAGTAAATAACATTAAACTTTTGAACAAGAATTCCAGCTGTCAATGACCTGGAGTCCAAGAGAGTTAAACTGCAATGTTCGAACACAAAATCTAGGGTTATTAGTGCACGCTAGTCCCCTACTCTATCATTCATGAATGTAGTTTGCATTTAAAATCTGTAGAGCATTTAAAGAGTGATTATCAGCATGATTTTTACAGATAACTCTGTGGAAGCTTAATAGTGGCTGTCAATCGGGCCCTAACTGGCATAACAATGATGTAGTTTTCCTCTTTCCCAGTTGGCAATGTGTATAAAGAGCTTTAATTTGCTCAGTAATAAGAAATATAAAATATAAAATGCCAGTACCTCAGACTTACAATCACTTGTAGACATTTGCATTTCATTGATAAGACTTTTCTGTATGGGACTTGTATGGTGTCATTCAAAGTGTTTAGAAAACACACAAAAATCTGAATAATGTAATATACTGTTCTAAATATTCCCTTTAGAAAAGGCTACTAAACCGTACCTTTCCTGTTGGGGTGGTACCCTTATCTTTTTTTACCTTTAATATGTATCTTTTACCTGCAAATTGTACCTTTAAAAGATTATTTATCTTAATTGTACCTTTTAAAAAGATTTAAGATTATACGTCTTTCTAGGGAAAGGATATATACTAAAGGCACAAAAGGTGTCAGCTTGAAGGTACCACAACAAGGAATGGTGCAGTGTTGTATCCCTTTTTTCTGAGAGTGTATGTGTGTGTATGTGTGTGTGTTTATATATATATGCACATATATACACACTGCAGCCAGAACAAGTTTTTAACTTGAAATGGCCTATGTTTACAAGAAATTTCTCTGTGATCAGTTGCTTATACCAATTTCTGGTGAGTAATGTACAGCGCTAGCCATAAAATTATTTATATTTGTAAATGTAAAAAATTTTATATATATATGTATATATATATATATATATATATATATATATATATATAATGAGCATCTGATCTGGCATAACTTTTGCAGAAAAAAAATTATATATATATATATAAGATGTAATCTATGTATGTATTAAATTAAATGAAAATAAATCTCTCTTGACATTTCCATGTTGATGTCATTTAATTTATTCATTTATTAATTATCAAATGCAAAGCACAAATCTTTATAACTGCAGAATAAACTGCACAAAATGTCCGTGTGAAAGAATGGCTTGAGTTGCAGGATCAGTAGTAGTATTTGCAGGAGCACTGTGTTTTTGAGATATTGGTGTTTTTCACTCTATTGTATCTTCTTTTTTTTTATACGTGCAATCTTTTAAGTGATTCATTTCTATACCCACCTTTTCAGGTCTATTGTAAGACATTCTGTAATGTAATGTAATGTAATTTCAGGGCTTCATTTGAGGTGCTAATGCCTACTATTGTTTACTGTAGTAATGTTATCCAACGTTAAACCTAGTCCAGGACTATAAAATGAATTTCCACCACAGTAAGAAATGTAACTTATTCACTAATTTAATCTAAGAAAACATATAACCATTGTTGTTTTTTTTTGTTTTTGTTTTTTTTTTAAATAATGTACTTTGAAGCTATACTTTGGGTAACATGACTGTACTTGACTGTGTGACTCAGTATCAAAATGTTATTGGAAAAAAAAGAATGAGATCTTATTTTCTTCTCCCCATGATCTTCATGAGGATCTGATGAGCAGCTTTGTGTTGAACATCTGGCTTGTGAAATATTCCAAATACAGTATTTCATAGGGGTGAATGGGTTCAGGCGACAGAGTTGAGTGAATGTTTTAGGACAATAAAAATGTGTATATATATTTTTTAAACCTGTAACAGACAACATGAGGTAAAGGACATTTCAAGCACGAGAAGTTAAATGGAATCACAACTTATGAAAAAATAAAATTTGAATGATTATATTTTAAGGTGAATTGTAGTTATATGGAGCCGGGACAGAAAGAAATGCTGTTTTATAATTACTGTAGATGGTTTTATTAATGTTTTATGAAAGTTATCTGAAATATGCACATAGGTTGTTGTCAAGGAAACTTTACCAATGTTTAAAATGTATTTTTTCCTTTACATACATGTTTATAAATGTTATATCAATGGGACACAAATGATACTCCTAAAAAATCAACAGAAACCAACAACAGAAATTCTAATGGTTTCCAATACAAATACCATTACAAACCATCGGCTAGCTGTTCAAACCATTACCATTACCGTTATTGGTGCTTAATGGTATCTACTAGACATAACATGCCACCACTAGAAGGCAACAAATTACAGATAGAGACCCATTATAGTTTCCATTAAAACCAATACATGTTCCATTATGGCCACAAAACAATTACAGATTCTGAGGGTTTCTATTGTTTTTTGTTTTTGTTTTTCAGCAGGGACCCCAATCGAGAGAAATCACCCTCCTTCTTAAGTGTGATGATTTTGACATACAGTTTATACGATGCTAAACTGAACATGTTAGCCAGATTAGCCTTGTAGCTAGTTTACACAAATTAAAAAACTGTAGTTGTGCTTTTAACCACCACAAGAAAGCGCCACCACAAAAGGCCTGTACTCTAAGTGGGGTCAGTCTACAAAAAACAAGTACTCTATACTTTATTATATTGAGTATAGCCATTTTACATGCAGTTATCTGACTTAGGCTGGAAATGAGGCCTAAAATTTGAAGGTGGAAGTATACATAAGTAATTTGGATGATAATACAGGTCAAATTTCCTTCCTTCCTTTCTTCCTTCTTTCATTCATTCATTCATTCATTCATTCATTCATCTTTTTAGCTCCTTTAACCCAGTCAGGGTCACAGCGTGTCCCGAGCCTATCCCGGGAACATGGGGTGTGACACACCCTGAATGGGACACCAGTCCATCGTAGAGCACCATGCACATGCGTTCATACCTAAGGCCAAATTAGCATAGCCAATCCACCTACTGGCATGGTTTTGGGAGGTGGGAGAAAACTGAAGAAAACTGGAGAATAGAGGAACAGCCTCACAGTTCCAGCGTCTCTGGTTTGATCCTGAGTTTGGGTTACTATCTTTGTGGTGTTTCACATGTTCTCCCGCTGTTCGCCTGGGTTTCCTCCGGGTTCCCCTGGTTTCCTCCCAAAACCTGCCAGTAGTAGATGTGCAAAATTATGTAGGCTAGGAGTGAACGTATGTGGATGTGTGTGCATGGTGCACTGCAATGGCCAGGCGGTATTGTTGGGATAGGCTTCGGATCCACTGGCACCCTGACCGGGATAAAACTAGTGAAAGTGAGAGAGAGAGAGAGATGGGGGGGGTTTGCATGATGCTAAACTGGTCAGCATGAGCTTTTCTTACTAGTTAGCAACATTAGCTCCAGTGCAGTTTGGCTGATTTAGTACATTTGGGATAAGTACATAATTGTGTAAATATAATTTTGGGTACAACTGTTTCCTTAAAAGAGACTAATAAACAGTTTGCTGTTGTGCTGTTATACTCCACAAGATGGCGCCATCATAGAAGTCCCGTAGTCTTATCAAAGATAAAGTAAATGTTTTCAGATAAACATTATCTAACAAAATATTTTTTAAATCAAAAGCCAGGGCTAATGAATTAATTTGCTCGACAGTATTTGTAAAGATCTACGAGTAGCCCTTTTTTTTTTTTAATTTTTTATTTTTTTTAGGAAATGTTCCATAAGCCGCGTTCCAAACCACGTACTACCTTACTACATAGTGAGCAGTGCGGGCGCGCTGCTGTAGTGCGGTTGTGGCGTGTAGGGTAGTGTAGGTGTAGCACTGTGCAGTGGGGTAGTGTGTGGTTTGGGACGCGGCTGTAGGGTGGAGCTCTAACGGCGCCTCAGAGCAGCGGCGCAGAGGAGCGAGTCCACAAACCAGTTACTGACGTTTGACCAGCATTTTCAGGACCATCATTTTATCTGCTGGGGAACGGTACAGTTTGTATTGAAATATTGTCCGGAGGTGGGCAACTGGCGGTCGAGTGAAGAAGGAGAGGTAAGAGCTAAAGGTTACATTTTATTTCCCTGAAAAGAAACTTTGTCTCGGGTGGGAAGTTCCTTTTCCTCCGACGGGTCGCTCTTGCTAAACGGTTTTAAAATAAATAAATAAATAAATAAAATTAAATTAAAAAAACTTGTGAAATGGGCTGTTATACGGCGTCATGTCGAAAGATTCAAACGCTTAATTAGTTATTAGTTTTTCCGAATAAAAGTGAGCTGAATAATAGGAGCTTATAAGGTTGAGGAGAGAAATGTTAGCTAACATTGTACTGAAGCTCAGCTTTACCTGGCCGCGGAAGAGCTCTCAGCTAGTTAGCTAGTTTTTTGTTTGTTTGTTTGTTTGTTTTGGGTTTTTTTTTAAAGCAACCTTTGCTTCCTTGTTCTGTCAGAGCGGATATTTCTGTAGTAAGTTTTATTAACTAGTCTGTTAGAGTTGTAGAGAGTGAGCTGTAAGTTGCTGAAGTTTGCGCCACGGCCTGCAGGCTTTAACTTTGTGCCAGAAGTCTGAACTTGTGAAATGAACGTCGGCGTCTTGTAACACACACACACACACACACACACACACAC
>CM074961.1:14112579-14136439 GCA_037577455.1 Pangasius macronema
CCTTCAGTTGCTGCTTGTTTATGGGTCTTTCTGCCTCCAGTCTCGGTAATATTGTAATATTGTGTAGGTCCCCCTTGTGCCACCAAAACAGCTCTGACCTGTCGAGGCATGGACTCCGCAAGACCTCTGAAGGTGTGCTGTAGTATCTGACACAAAGACATTAGCAGCAGATCCTTTAAGTCCTGTAAGTTGTAAGTTGTGAGTCCATGGATCGGACTTGTTTGTCCAGCACATCCCACAGATGCATCCCCACAGATCTGGGGAATTTGGAGGCCAAGTCAGCACCTTGAACTCGCTGTCATGTTCCACAAACTATTCCTGAACAATTTTCTGCAGTGTGGCAGGGTGCATTATCCTGCTGAAAGAGGCCACTGCCATTAGGGAAAACCGTTACCATGAAGAGGTGTACTTGGTCTGCAACAATGCTGCAGAACAGTGCCCAGAGCATCATGCTCACTCCGCCAGCTTGTCTTCTTCCCATAGTGTATCCTGGTGCCATCTCTTCCCCAACTAAGTGCCCCACATGCGACCGGCTGTCCACATGATGTAAAAGAAAGCGTGATTCGTCAGTCCAGGCCACCTTCTTCCATTGCTCCCTGGTTCAGATCTGATGCTCATGTGTGCATTGTAGGTGTTTATGGTGGTGGACAGAGGTCAGCATGGGCACTCAGACTGGTATGTAGCTACACAGCCCCATACGCAGTAAGCTGCGATGCACTGTGTGTTCTGACACCTTTCTGCCATAGCCAGCATTACCTTGTTTAGCAATTTGTGTTACAGTAGCTCTTCTGTGGGATTGGACCAGATGGTCTAGCCTCCACTCCCCCATGCACATTAATGAGCCTTGGGTGCCCATGACTCTGTCGCCAGGTCACGGGTTGTGCTTGGGCCATTTTTAGTAGGTACTAACCACTGCATACTGGGAACACCCCACAAGACCTGCTATTTTGAAGATGCTCTGGACCAGTCGTCTAGCCATCACAGTTTGGCCCTTGTCAAAGTCGCTCAGATCCTTATGACTTCTGATTGGAAGGTTGGGAGTTCAAATTCCAGCACCACCAAGCTGCCACTGCTGGACCCTTGAGCAAGGCCCTTAACCCTCACCCACTCAGGTGTATAAATGAGATAAATATAAGTCACTCTGGATAAGGGCGTCTGCCAAATGCCCTAAATGCAAATGTACAAATATTATATGTTTTGTTTGTTAAATAACACCACATTTTAATCATTTTTATTAGACTTGTGTCTTCTGTGCAAGTTTCCAAGTCACTTACTGACCAGTCAGGTTCAGTAGCACAGTGTAACAATAAATAACTTGTAAAAGTAAACAAACAAGTAAATAAATACATAAGTAACAAAAAAAAAGAATTTCTTTGTTTACCATGAATGCTGTGAGTGACGTCTAAAACTTGTAGAGGACAGCCCTACAAATGTGAAATCAGTTAGTCAGACACAGAAGTTTTCAAAGGACACAAAACAGCAAAGAGTGACATTTCACAGTGTAATTGGATTGATGATTTAGTACCCACCCCTATTCTGAGCAAAGAAAAAAGAAAGTGACTGCTCACAGCAGTGGCTATTCAAACTGTGCCAATGTTACAGCTTGCCTGAATGGCCTGCATCTCCTCCCATTCTGAAGACAGACCATGATAAACATCAAGATGTGACAGCACTGTGCACTCTCTGCCCTATGCCAAGGTTTCTGTTTAGGAGGATTCAACTCCTGACCGAGTCCCGATTCAGCATTGTCAGTTGAGCGTTAATCCTGGAACGCATTGTGCGCTGGCTATAACCACGCAGCCCAAGCCTCTGTGTTTGCAGATTGCTTGGATAAAGTTACTTTGTCGCCAACAATCCACTTCTGCTCACATTCCCTAAGATGGTGGGGAGGCAACAAAACAAGTAGATCTGGACGTTGTCCCTCAAGAGGGAGGAAAAAAGTCACGGACACAGCAGGGAGGGACGGAAAGAGGGAGGGAGTAATCTCGCCTGGAGTCCACCGAGAATCGCTGTGGAATTCCAGTGGAATGTAGCATGGAATTGAGCCATAAAGATGCCAACGAACTGCTGCCTTGATGAGTTTCAGAAAGTTTGTACTTCACCACTATCAGACCTGCACTTTACAAATGTACATTATACGATATCTAGTAATGAGACAGTTTGATTACATTGGAAGGAACTCTGAGCTGTCACAACAAAATTAGCAGAAGACAGTTTGTGACTGTACGTGAGTTTGTTTTTTTTTTGTTTTTATATAAAGTTGGTGTGTAATTTTTAGGCAACATTACATTGATTACCAGCTACATTAGTATGTCTGGGTCTGTGCTTCATTTATTTACATTCAAAACACATTGTATCATCAGAGATCCTTTGCATCTCCTTAAGAGTGTTTGCCTTCAAAAGGTAGTACTGTTCATTATATTAGGCTGAATGTTGAATAAAAAGATGAGTATTATTTTTTTTAACTTTGGGTGTAAACCTCAGGCTTTGACAGATACAATGTTAAAACTAAAGGTTCAGTTGTTAAACAACAAAAAGTACTAGACAGTACTATGCTAAACTAAATCATTGTTCTGATGGATATATGACCAACGTTCAGAATCCGGTGTAAGGCCTGTCGTTAATTTGCAAATTGCGTTGTTTTAGAGAAGCACTGTTTTAGAAGTTATGGGCAAATCACCTTGCTAGCCTTTTAAATTATTTACACATCAATTTAATATAAATATTAATTATTAAAATAGTAATTATTTTCTGCACACTGGTTTGTCTTTTTTTTTTTTTTTTTAAGATAATCATCGATGTATAATCAATTCTAATTGATAATCATAGATATGTGATTGCTGCATTGATTCATTTCAATCATTGCCTTTTAAATTGTCGGATCAACACAGCCCTGTGAAGGACAAATAATTGAAAAATATGGTCAGTAAGATTAGTAAAATTGAGGAAAAATTTTGGAAAGTCGACACGGTTAGATCGAAATATAGTTATTTTTCTTTGCAAACTTTTGCTGTGACCCTGACATGGCTCCATGCATGTTTATTCTACACCGTGAGAAGACGTTTTGTCTCACGTGCTGTAAGATTAGAGCGGCAGGGATTTGCTCAGCATATTACACTTCAGCAGATGTTTCAGAGCTGTTGCTTATATTCCCCCATGTTTAAGTCCTCAGCGTGTCACGACTCCTGCCAGCAGAAGACACGGAGCAGCTTTCTGTTGGACTTCACATTGCTGTGCTAGAATTCACAGTTTGTTGGCCATGTTGTTGGGTCCATGCAAGGAGCTCCTGTCCACAACCTCAGCCATTTCAAATTCTGGTTATCTGTAACTATCTCCTGCCATAATTGCACTGCAAAGTGATTACTAGTAGAATGAGAAATGGTATGGTCTTTTATCTAGGATATTTACCGTCTTCATATACATTAAAGAGAGTGTTGCAGAGAATGTATGAAATGCTCCATATGTAAAAATGTTCCATATTAGAATCTGCACATTTCTCTGCACAACATGTGCGTCAAAGCATGACAAGGACACCAGACGTGTTTATTGTGTAAATACACGCTGATTGACTTTACGATTTCAGTTTATGGGTGTTGCATCCTGTCGAGAGAGACAACATGGCTTATAATGATAAACAGCATTGTTATCTATAAAGTAATTGTGTGCATTAACTCCATTCTGCAGGAGACAGATATGAATGAGAACGGTTAGATAGACCTAGCAGAGGATGAGAAGATTCAGCTAGCAGAGTGAGATAAAGGACAGCGTGGTGGATGCACGTCATGTTGTGAAACCACTGTCCTTCAAACACAGGACTGGGGAAGTGAATCAGCAGGAGAGCTGCCAGAATAAACTCCACAATTTTGATACCGTTTAAACGGTAATGATGGTAATGTCCGTTTTAGATGTAAGCCTACAAATTGTAGGACACAATACCATAATCAGTACTTATCACAATTAATTTTATCGTTTAAACTTTTAGAGAACTTGCAATTGGGTGGAAATTGGAGTACAAATTGTAAGAAAGTGACATTGTTTTACAACCATGACTAGGATAAAGTGCTTATTAAAGAAGAATGAACAGGTGAAAGAAATGATTTGCGTCATTACAAATATAAAAGAATAGAAGTGTATTGATCTGCAGTTGCCAGTGAAGTGTATCCCTTTCTGGTTCGTTAGTGTGGTTTACTCAAGCACACTTTTGCCGTACAGTTCTCCCTCACACCAGCATTAGTAATGTAATGTCTTGTCATGGAGTCTTATTTGCAGTACAACCAATCAGGGAGACTGTGACTCGTATTTTAAGTCCTAGCAAATGCCACAATGGCTACTTTTCTAAATGCATAGCACTATTTATGCAGATTTTAAATAATCTCCTGCTAAAATGTCACATAGTTAACAGTTACACGCCCAGTGTATTGATTAATTATGGCGCTGGGAGTGATATGCTGACCCCCTGCTGGAGTCTGGCTGGCCTTCATGCTGGGCTTTGACCTTGAAGTTCACATAATTAGTGTCATTAGTTTTCAAAGAGCAGTTTTGCCCAAGCTTTGTATTGACTTGTCTTGCATACAGTTTATTTAGAATTCGCTACTTTACAACCTCCACTTGACAGTAAAAGGTTGTATCTGAGAATGTCGATGTCGATTGGTCTTTTCCTTTGACATAGTGACACTTTTTATGTGCCCTTTGAGAGCTTCTGGTTTGGCCCCCGCTGAGGCTCGGCTAAAAACAGAGCCACTCACCTCAGTTTACGATGAGTGTAAACACAAACGCACAGTCTGGACCAGCAGAACTTATCAGACTAGAGTGTAATTTTTAAAATGGATTCCTTAGGAACGTTATGTATGATGTCTTAGGGAGTGGCATTACCGAGACATTTCCACAAATGGTGGGGGTGGGGGAGGGGGGTGACACATCCGATCCAAGTAAAACATCTCGTCTGTTTTTTATGGTTTTTGAAAACTGACTACGAATGAATCATTTTGAGTTGAATGATTCAAGCTGAGTCATGTAGAGTAAGTGACTCTCCCTATGATTCTTCAGTAGGTGCCACAGATCAGCATCGACGCAGCAACTTTTCACAACCTCTGTGTAATGTTTCATTAACGTGATCCTTCATGCTCTGCATGCGATCTTGTCGTTTCTCAGGCCACACTCGTCTGTTGTGATGTCTGCTCAGCGTTCTTTATAGCATCCAATCAAGCTGCTATTTATATACCATATTATCTGAAATGCCCTTTGTCACTGATGCATGCAGAGAGCCTTTAGTTTGTCTCTAAACACTCACAAGCATTTATAAGCAATAAGCAGCAGGCAGGCTGGTGTTGTAATGCAGAAGTAATGTTAATAAACTGACATATCAGTAGCATGAAGGGTAAGTCATTAGAAAAAAAGCAGTGACGAAGACCCCACACACCACTGTGTTTAGGATGAGGTCAGAACTAGACATAGTTTAAGGATAAGTAGCTAAACTGGTCGTGTGTGTGTGTGTGTGTGTGTGTGTGTCTCCTGACCTGAAGTTGACCCCTTGTGTAATGAATGCTTGTGCTTCCTGTGAGAGACGTAAAGCAGCACTGAAATTAGCAGCTAGTTAGTTAGCAAGATAACAGACAGATAACCAGTCACAGTTCTTTTGAGTAACTAAAGAGATCATTTCCATGATGTTAGAGCAGTTAAATGCTTCTTTGTTGAATTACAAGAATTTAAGGCTTAGCATAAGGTAGACAATTTACGAGTCCTTTAATTTTAACCACAACGAACCACAAAACCTGTGGTCATACGGTCATCTAGGACCTCCAAAAAAAACAAAAAAACCAGTAAATCTATTCTGCGCTCATGTACTAACTAAGCAACCAGCTAAACAGTTGCTTAGCAGCAAACATGGTTGTCGGTGAGCTTTTGGTTTTGTATTTTCTCCCATGTTATTTTCTTTTCCAACAGTGCACAAAGCTGCAAAAACTGGTCTGTGTGTCTGTCTGTCCATCCGTGTCTGTGTGTATGGTTATCCCTCCGGTAAATCTGTGGCTAGATCTTGGCTTAAACAGTACGGCCTCTCTCCAGAAACACACCTCACTGTCTATCCCGCCGCGGAAGACGTTTCAAGTGACCACTAAAATCCTTAAACGATTCGACGACAACTCAAATAAATGTAAGACGCGTGGCGTAACTTGAACACTACTGGCTGTTGTGGAAATCAGTCAAGCATTTTGACACTTTGCCACCTTGACTTAACTTTTAACCACAGATCCAGCATACTAAGGCATCTACCTGTTGAACTTGGCTAACGTTATTGATGAACAAAAACGCTTTAGTATGGTGTAGTGAGTATGTTATGGCAATTTACATATTGCGATCCCACTCTTGTATCTGTAACTCTGTCGGCTCGCTATTCGGAGTGGCAGGAGGGCATGTAGGCATTTATATATCGGGTTGTTACTGTGTCGTGGTGTATGATCAGAACCACTGTGGACTTTTTCAAACTACAGACTTAATACAGACTACAGACTACAGACGGAATACCCATTCTTTTAAAAACCCCAATCAGGTTTCTTACTCCTATGGATCTTATCCCTTTGTGTCCAGCTGTGACTTCATCATAAGTTCACAGCCTCCTCCCTCTGCACTTCAGAATACTACAGCCACCTTCGTTTCTCTGCGTAGGGGACATGACAGCATTAAAATCCCTTTGCCTTTACTGTTCTTCATACGTTACACTGCTATGATGCCGCCACACTGAGCATGTGTGTAACTTTAGCATACACAATGATCATCAAGTGCTCAGAAGTGCTCATGGCGTTGCTGACAATAACTTATCAGAACTAGATCGATAAGAACCGTTTCGTCTTGACGTGTGACGTCAAGAGAAAGATTCTCTCTTGTTATTAATCCCCAAAAATGTGTGCACACTTTTTGCAATAAATGTTTCCTTTAATTCTCACCACCAGCTACTGCGCTTTAGAAATGGTCAATTAATATTGTGGTAACATTTTATTTATTTATTTATTTATTTATTTATTTTTCCCCATGGGATTTTTTTAGACTAGGTTGTCATACTGTGGACCATAACACACCTAAACACAACATTAACAGTTTATTAAAACTAAATAAAAAGTAAAGAAAGCGAAGAAGAAGACAACAAAGTCAGATTTGTTATCTAGTATGAACAATTATACGTGAGGGAAAAGTTGCTTCCTTGTTTTGAATGCAGTAATGAGCCATGTGAAGCGCAGACTTCTCACACACGTGCAGATACGCTAGCGTACAATGCAGGGAGTAAGAAAAGAAATCTAAAGTAAGTCTGATGTGTTAACAGCTTCTGGTGGATACCTTTTATTTAATTAAAAGCTTTCCTGCTGTGTGGATCCCATTCCTGGCTTCTCTCCACACACACACACATACGGGCGCACGCGCATGCACACACACACACCGGCGCCAATGAGGATCTGTTACTGAGCTAGTGAGCCTGCTCTCATGTTTCTCTGGTCCTCTGTGATTCCAGCTCTCCAAAATTAAACCATAAACAAGGCCTTGATCTCCCATGATAGTGCCTGCAACGTTTCCTGCATACCTTTATTTACTACCCTGTGTGTGTGTGTGTGTGTGTGTGTGTGTGTGTGTGTGTGTGTGTGTAAATGTTTGCTGACAGCTCGGTGTCAAGACATTAAGACGTAAGATGATTTCCGGTGTTGAGCGTCAAAGGCTGGAGACTGATTGCGGGGGAGTTGTGCCCTGCGTCTCCTCAACTCCAAGTGACATCAAATCAACATGGCTGCTAACAGCATGAACCTACCGATAAACAAGTTATGCTGTATATACAAGTGTTTGCTTTAGATCAGTTAGCATTCATACATATTTAACGACCAGATGAGGAGGAAAATATGTATCACTCATCACCATTAGCTGGCTAGCTTCTTACTAGCAAAAGAAGAACATGGAGGTCTCCATGGTTTCCCACTTTGTAGCTTGAACACACAGAGGTTGAAAATAACAAAATTCAGAGTTCTGACTTCCCAGTTCTGAGGTATCAGACGCATCATAAGATTTCAGGTGGTTGGGGGAATGGATGTCTGCTTAGTTCAGCTTAAAGCGTCATTTACATGACCATGCAGCATGTAGAGCAATATTGCCAGTGCATCAGGAAAACAGTAAGAACAGCAGTGATAACCAATCCCATCGCATGCTGCACTGCGCTCGTCTCCTTCTACCGGGAGCATGCAGGGGTTGGGAAACACTAACCAAACCAAACAACCAGGCTGCAACATAAACTTACTGAGCAAAAACTTTAGTCAGACAGAAATAATCAGAAATAATGTCTTTTATCTGCCATGTGAAGAGAAACCGCCGCAGCTCGTAGCCAATCCCCGATCAGTCACTTCTTGACTTTGAGTCGAGGGGGCGAACTAGGGCTGCAACAGCTAAATGCAAAAAATTTATGATAAAAATAGCTGGCAGCGAAACTGAACTGTGTTATGAAACACACTGTGGCACATGCTACGTCTCTTCATAAACTACATGTGATTGAAGTGGTGGAACACAGAGAAAACAGTGCAGTCTTCTGTACAGTACGGAAACTCTTCACAGTCTGCTGCCCTGCACTGGATATTTATTTTGCCTTTATACTGAATTTGTCTGTTTGGTAGTTGAACTAATCAGGGCTTGAAATCCAGATAAGAGATTTATCTGGATTTCAAGCCCTGAAGAAAGTGTACTGATAAAAAAAAGTGATGAGCAGTAAAAGACGTGCAGCACCATCACCTTGCGTTAGCTTGAGTGTCTCATTTGTTTTGACTTGACAATGTTCTCATCCTGTGACAGACTGTCTGGGACATTTTAGCACTTGTGTTGTGTTGTGTTGTGTTGTGTTGTAGTTAGTGGACTGTTGCTTAATTAAGTCTAGTTGAGAAACATTTCTTTAGTACTGTCGATTAAAATGCTGCAAGGATATAGTTTTTAAATATTTTGCATTTAATAAATTTTTTGAAGAATACAGCGACTTTATTAATTGAAAAATTAATCAACAGATAAATTGATTATCAGAATAATCATTGGTTGCATCCCTAGTCCTGCGAACATCATGCACTTACTGCCTCAAGCACTGTCAGTGAATAATGAGTGAATGAGTGGTCCAGTACACTGGATTTTCTGTTCTCGTCTGTCTGTATTAATGCATTTAACTTGTTACATCACATTAGCTAGCCACCGAAACATAAGCCTGAGCAAGTGCAGGCAAGTTCCACTTGCTAACGGAGTAATCCTTTGTCCACTCCTGCATCATGACACTAATACTACTACTAATACTGCTTCTGATACTCGCACTACTAATACTACAGTTTAGAAGCAATTTCATTTTCACTTTGGTTCATTCTGAGCAGAAATAATATCTGTACATTCCTGCTCCAACGCTCTTCCCCTTTAGTTTAGGTATCTGGTTAGAAGGAAACAATAGAATGGTTAATACTATTCTCTGCATATGCTAGCCTAATCTGCTTATGGGAAGCCTTGGGCCTAAATGAAAGCGAACACTGCGTTTAACCAGATGCATGTAGTTATTTTTAACATCTTTCTTCTTTGCCGTCTCTGCCGTCTCTGCTGTGCTGCTTGCAGCATCATAGTAAACGTGCATCATCTTCGAAAACCCGGCTTTAGCGACTATCTAACGTCATATCTTCCTGTAGCCAGGCATGCAGGAAGCGACGGATTCTGGACAGGAATTTAGGCCTAGTGGGAAAATGTTTGGGTTTTAGGCTGCACTTTCTTGAAGTCACATTAAAAATAACTTTATGTAATAAACTAAAATTAGCCGATTAATCATTTTTTAAAATGAAATTTTCCCTCTGGATCAATTTAGACTGAATTTGTTCATGTTTTTGATTAAGTACCCTGAAAAATGTTGCTCTGTGTTCATTTTTTGTTCCCTGTAATATTTCTAATCCCTGACTACTACTGAGCTTTCTCTTGTGTATCAGCATTGTTTGTTTCTGCAGGGCCTCCTCCTGGTTGCTCTTGCAAGAATGTCTGTAATCGTTGCTCTACTCAGGACTCCCGCCTCTCTTCCTCTCTGCCAGGATGGAGTTGCGTCTGTTTAAGGTCACCGAAGGGCGGGGCTGACTTTATTTGGGATTATCTATATACAAATAAGTAAATATGGAGTGAACATGGCAGGCTGTGATAAACAGTTAATCCGGTGAAGACTTGTGCTTCGAATTGTTATAGACTGAAGCTACAGAGTGACGCAGTTGTTGGTTAAAACTTATGAGATTACATATAGTTGTTTTAGTCAGTAGTGATTAGGACATAGTTTTAGGAGCAGTTTATATCCCCCATGTAAATGAGATTGTATGATTTTTACAAAGTGCAGCCTTCTTTTTTCACATGCAGAGGTTTGTTTTAAATTTGTACTCCCTCCTTTTCTATAAGCTAAACAAAGCTGTCTTCCTCAGCTCCAGCTCGTAATTGCACAGGATGCCGTACTCCCAGCTGTGGGAGAACCAGGGCTGTGTGTGTGTGTGTGTGTGTGTGTGTGAGTTTGTGTGTGTGTGAGTTAGTGGCGCGTGCTCCCTCTCCGCCTGCAGATAGCTAAAATTCCCTTTTATGGCATTGAAGTGCTTTTCAAACAGGAAATGACATCACGCTACGCTGAGGCAGAGCGGGAGTTGCTTCTGCTATGTAACATTCCACACGGCATGACTCGCCTCAACTCTGACGCCTCAAGTCAGCTTATCCTCAACTAAAATAGCAAAAAAATCTATTTAAGCCCACATGCTTTTACGATGAAAATGAGTGGAAAGTCCACAAATAAAAATACTTGTGCTCGCATCGGTCGTGGACCGAGAAGCAGTTCTGTTAGCTGACGTCGGGGCTCGAGACTTGCCGGTTGCATGGGATCATGTAAACTGAAAGGGGAAGGGTGGAAATGGCAGAGCTTTTTTTTTTTTTGAAGGTAGCCTGTCAGAAATGCGTGTCATTTGCAGTGAGGGGAGAGAGCTCTTACACAGCTTTTCTTATGTCACTACTTCTCTCTTAGAAGGGTGTGAGATGCAGAGGACCTTCATGTAGATGTAGCTACTCAAATATTTCACAGCTTCTCAGAGAGCTCAGTCAGTGAGTCTAATGTCTAGTACAGTTCCTACTTTATAATATCCTGAAACTTTACATATATATATGTTAGGAGTGTAAGGCAGTGCCACTATCCGTATCTGTTTAGTGGTCCCAATATCCATATCTGTATTTGTATTCAGGTATAAATCTGAAGTGGGTGTGGCCTAAAGCAGAAAGGTTTTTTTCTTACCCAGAGGTGGAAGTGTCAGCATTGTCTTTCCTCTCTGACAGTTTTTGATCAGTACTCTAGTTCTTCATTAGTCTCAGCTACAGGTGTGCAGGACACTGTTTTTTGTAACACACACAAAACGAATGTTGTTCATAGCTGAATTTAGAAGGTTCTACTCAGGACCATTACGCATTCATGTTATTGAACGTGTACTTATTTTGTCGCTCACGCCCACATGAAAGCTTTTTATGTTGCGTCCCACATGATCTCACCCCCCAAGTGAGACCTTTCAACCAAACCTTCTCGGCAAGCTTTCTTTCCGTTTTTGTATCAGTTTGAACGCAATATCTGTTCGTGTCGACTCAAGCATTCCTAGTGTGTATAGAACTGATCATGGACTGTTATCGTGTAAGGGTGTGCAGTATCTATAAAACTATTGGACTGTAATAGTTTACTGAAAGACCTTTTTGACTTTAAATCAACAGAAACTGTGCCATAACCCAGTGCAGTGCAGTAACAGCAAATATCCTAATGTCCTTATACATCATTGAAAATAAATCCCGTAAGGACTGAGGGATGGACCTTTTTAACCATCTGTGTGTTCATTTCATTTGAGTGAAGAGACACAAGGTCAAAGTGATGTAATTACAGTCAGCGTGGCTGCTCACTTTATATGCTTTATATATATATGTATATATATGTGTGTGTGTGTGTGTGTGTGTGTGTGTACACACATACTTCATATACTTTTCTTGATCACAGGAACTGTACACCCGTTCTCACGATGCTCACATCTCACTCAGTGTGAAAAGCATAAATGATGAGCAGCCCATTCTCTACAAAACCACACACGTGCAGCATTTTTGTGGCAAATTGCAGTTTTGCTTAACTGCGGTAGTCAGACCTGTCTAGAAGTACAGGAGTGCTTGCCAGTCTCTCAGTGTCTGATTGACAGCTGCCTGGAAGATAATTCTGACCTGCTAAAGGATCCAAATGCTTCTCCAAACTGTTGTTGATCTGATTTTAAGGTGCCAGACAACCATTTCCTGATAATCTATCACTCTTTTTCTGCCACTGAAACAAAATTGGTCTTGTTTATGAGTGAGCTTTGTGTGTTTACCTGTTTCAGATGCTACATCCTTCAGCAGTTTTTGTGCACAGATCAGTGCATTAAAGCGTGATTGTGTTTGAACAGATTAAAGACGTCTGAGGAATATAAAGATGACTGGTGTGAGAGATGTTAATTTGCTCCTTTTTTTGCCTTCACAGGACCAGCAGAAGACACCAAACTGCCACATCCCTGTGGGAGGCCATCTCCCATTTCCAGAAGATTCCATCAGGTAAACTTCTCTTCTGGGCTGTGGGTTATGGGTTATCTTTGTTTGAAGCACTCCTTTAGCCTGGTTAGTTAGCAATACGTATAATAATCCTTTATAGACATTAAGAATATGCTCATCATCCAAGTTGTGAGGAATGCTTCTGAGTTGCATTTTTTTTTGTTTAGTTTAGACCAGCGTGTTTCCTTTTAAAAGAAACAAATTGTTTCTTTTGGTAAAGAAAAGAATTGTTTGTTGCGCCACCGTATGGGACCACTTTATTCAACACTAACAACTTTGTTGAGATGCTATTTGTGTATATGTGGAGCATTAGTTTGTTTTCTAAGGTATTCTCAGCCTCCTGGCATAGTGACCCGATCTCAGCAAAAATCTATAAAATATACCTGTGAAACAACTCGACTACTAACTCAGCTAAAGTAATCTTGTCTTTGAGTCTAGGTGAATTAGATGAATCTAGATGATATTAACTTTACGCTAAATTTAAATTTGTGAAGTTTCTCTCTAATCTGTGAACTAAAAGTGTTAAACAGACGATTCTCATGATTACCAAGTGCAGAGTCTGTTGTATCTCGCATCTCAGATTATTTGTGCGCTCTTTTGAAGGTGCAAACTTGATGCTGTCAGAAGCCTGTTTAGCGCCTGCTAGCAAACAGCTGTGTCAGGAAAATGTTCCCTGAGGCTGCTACTTAACACCACAATTACCATGCCTCTTAAACCTTGTGTGTTTTTGAAGATGAACATTAACGAGGCCTACTCTGCCGGCGTTATTTTTTGGCCTTTGTATCCGTGCAGAGTGGGGTTTTTTTTGCCCTTTGAGCCAGTGACTTCACACTGAGGCATCTCCTGTGTCTCAGTCCACATTTGGACCACCTTACATCACCTCACTACATGCCATTCTGCCAGTTTCAGCAGCTCACTTTTTTACTGTTAGACTCAGTCACATAAATAGCACTAATGTGTTCTGAGAAACGGCTCGTTGCCGTCGAAGGGCTCCTCTGGGCCATGTTATGTATGGAGCCTCAGACCATACAGAGTCAAAGTTCCTCACACCTGCAGAAACCTAGCCGATGGATACTCCCCAGACTTTAAATTAACGTTCACACAATTCCAAAATGGTCTCCAAGGAGTGATCTTGATCTTATTTTGTTTAGTGTGACCGATTCAGAACAGAATAATACTGTTTAAAACGAGTGGTTTAGTAAGGAATGAAAAACATGACAAGGGTGTGCTGTTATAGAACAGTAATCAACAACAGGGTGGTGGGAATGTGGCTTGACATGGCTTGGCTTATTGTTACCACCCTGAAGTTGTTTATTTTCCAATGACTGCAGGACCCATTGTGTTTTATTCCTCTTATACCACAGCCATTTGTCAGCGATTACTTTTTTTGTTCATTAAAGAACAACCTGATGACCTGTTCACGTTTCAGTTATATTTAACATTGTGGAATATCCATGAAACCAGTTAGTTCCTGTTATCACTTACATTATTACAGCCATAAACAGTCACCACCTTCTTTTGAGGAAGTTTTTGCAGTTAATAAGACGAAACATGATTTGTCACGTTAGTGAAAAACCAGATAACCCAAAGCCCTCTGTTCTGAACACTTTCCCATGGCGGAAAACTTAGTGCTGACACTGGAGACTCGTTCCCTAAATGTTCCATAAATGTTTTTCTTTGTTAAATAACTTTTTTATTTGAATCTGTTTATTAGGCAAATGCGGATTAGATTACTTTTGCCATGCAAATACCTGTGAATTAGACGTTACTATAGAAACTGTATCATATTACGAGTACATTAATAAATACGTGTGATTTAAATTACAACCAGTATTATTGCTGCTGTAGAAAATAAAGTAACACCTTCTGACCACTCAGAATCGAGAATTCAACAGCGCTGTGGTATAACTGACCTTAATTCACTTCAGTACCAAATGCCTCCACTTGCACTCTGCCGCAGCTTGTATTGCACATTGCAAAGTTTCTCACACCTCACAGCAGTCAGGAAACACAGCAGACTGATTCTGCTGCTCATCAGTATGAATGTGGAACTATCAGTCTCAAGGTCCGGCTTAGTGTTGCTTTTCTAATATTAGCAACTGCTTGTGTGAGACTCGGAGGAGGAACTGAGTGGAAACATGGGTATTATTTGTAATCTTGTCATCAGTTGCTGTTTTGTGCTGCTCAAAGTAGGGGTTTTCTTGGAGTGGATAGTTTCTCGATTGTTCAAGACCTCGGTCACTGACCCAGGAAGCGGCTGCTTTCCCGCAGGCACAGCGCCAGATTATTTATATCCTGGCTTGATCAGCAATTGCCTGTTGTTCCAATGTTTTTGGTGGATATCGGTTTCTTCAAATGTTGTACCTTTTAGTGACATATCTTGGCTCTTGCCCAAGTAATATCTTGAAGGATAGCTTAGCCAGTGCAGCATCCTTGAATTTTCTCACATTTTTGGTGTGTGGGAGGCATGTGGAAAGGTTCTCTCAGGAGCCACAGCTGAAGAATCTGCTTCATTGTATAGAGAGAGATCAGAAAGACGTAAACCTGCCATTAAAATGTGTAAGCTAGTATACAAAGTGTTGGGCAGAGTCTCTCATTCACTGACTGTGTAGTAACACTCAATGCCATTATACAGCCTGCTTTTGTTGTCAGAACACACAGTTAATCACTCAAATGCTTTATAAATCTCCGCTTTAAACGCCTCAACAATGGCCTGTTTCAACACACGCAGACACACACACACACACACACACACACACACACACACACACACACACACACACACACTGAGACACTGCTGTTGTCTCAGTAGGATCTACTCTGAGATCTCCATTAATAGAGCTCCTTGTTCGGTTTTTCATTTCCTTTACTGCCCACCTTTTTTGCCCTGTCTGGAGTCACGTCTGTGTCTCTTCATCCACATTAGGACACTTTTTTTCAGCAGTACTCCTAAAAAACAAAAAAATTGTTAAATCTGCACGATGATACTTTTCATGACAAATAATGAACAGTTTATCTTCCGTCACAAATCCACACACTGCTTGTATTTCAGAAGGAGCAGTAAAATCTCTCTTCATAACCCTTACAAACGGTAGCCATGTGCATTCTCATTTCTTAGGATGGGTTGTTTTCTGTCTTGTCTTGTGACGTTTTTATGACTCCGTGCTGCTGGTGTGTGTGTGTGTGTGTGATTACAGGGTTCGTGTAAGCACGAGCTGCAACAAGCCTCTAGGTTTCCTGACTCTTTGAATAGCTCAGGTTGTTAGCGTGTGCTTAGCTGGGGTAATACGCTTTTTTCATAACTGAAAGTTGCAGCCTGAAGAACTCTTGAGTTTTGTGCTGTTTTACTCGAGGTGGAACGATAGCCCATATTTGTTTGTAAGCATATACTGAGGTTAAATTTTACACGGGTAAAACTGTTTTCCCGGTATTGTGATCTTGTATTGCACATTAAATAGGTATGTTTTTGTTACTACATGATTACTTTGGGCAGGATTTTATCCCATGTTATTCACGAACCCATGCTGTTATCTCACTTTGGATAAAAATGCATCAGTATTCACTGTTCAGGTATTTGTTGTTCCCTACACCCAGATGAAGTCAGTAAGAAAATATGGAAAAGACAAGCAGTGCCTGGCAGTATTTTGATTCAGAGAGCAGTGCACAAGTCAGAGGCGTGTATCGGGAGCCAGCATTTATCACTTTCATGTGGAGAAAGCGGATGAGCGCGTGTGAATTTTGCAGAGATACAGTACATTTTCATTTCAGTAATGTCCAGTGCAACTATATATAGTAATAACATTAGGCAGAAGGAACAAACCTCGATTCAACTATTCCAATCTGGTTATTGTAAAATGTAGATTTTTTTATGTATATTTGTGTAAATCTATGTATATTTATAAATTATACAGTAAAGCAGCATGCATATAATTCATGTTACACACTGCACTTTCAAAATAATCTAGAATGAAAAAAGAAAGAAAAATGGATAGCTCAAAACCAGCTGAACTGACAGAAATGTCCAAAGGTGGTGTAATGATCACGCTCGATTGGCGTGGATGACTTGCAGCTGCTACTCCACTCAAGCAGAACTATACATGTATGACCTCAGCCCAACATGTACACACGTTCCGGTGATGTTTTTAAGTATCAGATGCTGACAAAAACTACAGTCCTAGACAGACACGTCTAGCACCACTTCTTTCACTCTACGCAGGAACACATAGAGGTCATGAAGAATGTATGGGAGAGAGAGAAGACTAGTGAATAGTGAGGGTAGAGCTTTTACAAATTCTGGTAGAGTTTGTACATTCATGCTGTAAACCCACAGGATCAACATTACCTAANACCTAATTGGAAACTAACCCTAGGGCTTTAATGGGAAAGGACTTGCATGTTTTGACTCGTCGTCCATTTTTACATGTTGTTAGACTCTAAACTGCTAAACGGATTGTTCACCTGGTCTGGAAACCTGCTGTCTTTTTCATTTCAAAACCAGGTAGTGAATCTGTATGCTGAAGGGGAAAACAAACAAACAAAAAACAAGTGTTAGATTTGTGGTGCAGTATGTTTCTCTGTTGTCTTAGCAAGCACTTGACATGTTGAGAGTGAACCGTCCCCTTCCCCCCTGTGAACTGGCTGCAGCTGTGAATATCCTGTCATGAGTCTGCTATGAAGTCTACCCTCTCATCCCATTCCCTAAATTTAGGGACAGTATTGCTGGGATGGGCAGCCGGAATGCATGCAGACCCCTCCACAGAACCTGTGCTGACAGTCAAGAGGAATAGCTGTGAAGAGAGAGCTTTAGAGGATGATGAGATTCCGGTGTGATCACTATCTTTGGAAACCCAGCACACTGCTGCTCTCAAGTGCACCACGAAACAATAGCGGCAGTTGCCGGGCACTTCCCTGGACTTTTGTTAGAATTTGTGCCAAATTGTGAAATGTTCGTGGTGTTTGAATTTCATTGAGTTGAAAAGTGTTAAGCAATCGGGGTTAACCTCAGCCTTCAAAAAGCCCTAAATGCTGTTTGAACACATGGCGGGAGACACAACCCAAATGCAGAATGTTTATTTCACAAGGGCTTAAGAACAGAGGTTTTTGCTGAAGTGTGTGGTTTGCCTTTCTCACTTTCGGACTCAAAATGGTTCCTCTGTGTTGGTGCTCTGTCTGAGCTCTTCCTCTTTTGGTAGTTGGTGTTAAAAGCAG
This sequence comes from Pangasius macronema, assembly GCA_037577455.1. Taxonomy (NCBI): domain Eukaryota; kingdom Metazoa; phylum Chordata; class Actinopteri; order Siluriformes; family Pangasiidae; genus Pangasius; species Pangasius macronema. The sequence continues at coordinate 14,130,394 of CM074961.1, forward strand.
AGCCGTGTCTGCAACTGCACTTCCACAAAGCAGTGAGAATGCATAAAGCATAGCTAAAATTCCTTTGCGTTGTCTGCATTATGTATGACTAAATTTGGCTGCGCCATGTTTCACTGCAAGCCACATGCTTGTTGTACTTTACATAGGCTTCGGTTAGATGCAAATTGCATGTCTGAGCGCTCCACCTAACTTGTTGAAATTTAAATTCAACAAGTGGTTACGAGATTTCAGATCCACTGTTGGTTTTGGCAGTGCTTTTGTTTTCATTGTCATTGCCTATATTTGCCTGTATTCTTTGGCAATCCTGATTCACTTTTTTTAGGGATGAGGTGTCCATTCTGGATGTTCTCTCAGCAGCCTGCAGAAGTACAGACATGAGGACGGTTTTAAGATCTCTGAATAACCTTTTATAACTACACCACTGGGTACAGATTGGATAGTCACTGGATAGCTTAGTGTTTTGGTTTGGATACATCACTTTTCCTTCAGATTCCACGGCAATAAACGCATCTACTTCTTGACCTCTCTACATATTGTTTTAGATGAGCCATTGCTCTGTTATTTTTAGTCATGAAGACTGTTTTTCATGATTAAATATCTGAGCTCGTTGCAATTCCATATCAACAATCGCGACTCATTTCGCTTGCTTCCATGCACAGTAAAATGATCAGTGCTTGAAACATGATCAGTACAAGAGGCTCCAAGCACACTGACAAGTGGACACAGCAGTTTAATATCATTTCAGAGAAGGAGAAGAATCTTAAAATTGTGAAAGCCTTGAGCTCTCGGTTCTTGTAAATGATTTTTTTATTGTAAAGCAGAGTTTCTTAGTTCACTGGTCTGCCCAGTAGGGAAATTTTTACTGACCCATCTTAACTCTTAAATGTCCTGCTTTGTGCAATACTGTCTTCTTCTTTGCTATTCAAAACAGGGAAGCCAAGTCGTATTTTAAAATCCCAACACTGAAGGGGAAGTAAACATCGTTTAGGCGAGACCCATGCGCCATTTCCACTGGGTGGGGCAGATGCATTTCTGTGATTAAGAGAACAATGACAAAGATGTTTTAATCATCATCCAATTCAGACAAATGCAACAACATTTTTGGTAGATCATGGGTGAATGTTGTCATAACAGTTATAACGTATATGGGCATCTCTTTAAATCTCTCAAGGGACAAAAGGCGTGTGTGTGTGTGTGTGTGTGTGTGTGTGTGTGTGTGTGTGTGTGTGTGTGTGTGTGTGTGTGTTAAATTTATTTTATGACTTCTACATTACTGATTCAGTAGGAAAACATTTTAGATGTCCAAACATTAGTTTTCCAGCACAAAAGAGACCACTCTTCAGACAAAAAACATAATGAAGGCTGCTGGGGTTTGCTACAAAAATAAGAAGCGGGTGTCACAGTCAAAGTCTCCAGAATAACTGTGGCTGCTTATGCAAGATGCTCAGTAAAGCTCACAGCTCATTTCCTTATAAAACTGCACACATTTTATTTGGGACTACTTTTTTTTTTTTTTTTTTTTTTTTTTTTTAAAGCAAAGAATCATCACACCAAATATTGACTTTGTTTCATTCATTGCTGTTTACTGCTCGTTATAGTATTTTTTTTTAATGTAGAAACATTTAGTTTTATTACTTTTGAAGGCATCTTTGCTCTACAGCATTTCTTTGCATGTTCTTAAGACTTGTGCACAGTACTGTGTGTATATATCGCACACGGTGTGACAAGCGCAGGTTTTCCACTGAACAGTATGGTTCAGTAACGAATCCGAACATAGGACTATCCATGTGCTGGTTGAAGCAATGGCGTCAGTTCCCCAACGTTGAAGGAGTTATTGAGAGGTTGAATAGTGATAGCAAAAGTAGTAAAATACTACACAGACATTAAAATATTAAAAGATTTAGAAAAATTATATTAGGCATATCTCACTTGATGATAAATTGTGTACTACTAAAGATTTTAGTGCAAGAGTTGAGCGGAAGATACATTACAAGTATAAATAAGCAGCAGAACATGGGGTCATGGGTAATTTGACGATCGGGGGCCGTGCTATATTGTCCAGGGGAAAAGTGCTGTCTGTTGCTGTAAACATTTGTGTCTCTTTTTTTTGTGTCTCTCAGGTGTACCAGTGACACAGACACACAAGCGCAGTCATGGTGGCGCTATCGCTAAAGATCGGGGTGGGAAATGTGGTTAAAACGATGCAGTTTGAGCCCTCCACCATGGTGTACGACGCCTGTCGCATCATCCGAGAGAGAGTTCCTGAAGCGCAGCTCGGCCAGCGTGAGTATCTCCTAACACATCACCTCCTGTAGCAAAACGCAAATATAAAGCCCAAACAGCAAACGTCTAAAATATACAGAAATGTGTGTATTGTGCACCTGTGAGCTTGTCTTGTGTCAGCTTTAGTCCTGAAGTGGAATTAGCTTGCCAGTAATAAACTTACCTTCATTTTATACTGATATTTCACAATCTGATCTTTTAATGTTCCCTGGGCTGTGCAATGGTCCTCCCGCTGAAAAAGCACAATATTTTATCTTTACATTCCATTGATTCTCTGAAGAGGCTGTCTTATTTATTTTATTTTTATAAATACACTCCTTTTATCGCTCTTGTAATCTAACTCGATAAGTCAAGTTACACTGTAGTGCATCGCTATTAATGTTGTAAGTGTGACAGCCACTGTTAAGTTCTCCTCTGTTTATTTTCTTTCATGCCCAAGTGCTGATACACGGTCATGACTCTGAATATCAACAGTTTGATTTATCAGATTGCTCAGATTGCCACAGTGCTAAATTCAGGTTAGCTCTGGTATATCTGTCTTAGTTGTATTTAAAGCAAGACGACAGGTCAGCGCGCTTGAGCCAAAGTATTCGGGGAACCTCTGATCCAGTGACCTCAGTTATTCTTGAGGGACAAGCCTTGTTTCCACCCTTCTTCCGCCAGTCTCCACAAAAACCCCTCCCACAGGAAAGATGAATGAACACTCTGCCAAAACCTAAAAATATCCCCCGAATATAAAATGCAACTTCAGAGTTTCTAACAAAGCTGCTTTTTGCTCTCCAATCAGGGTGTGGCTGGCTCTCCAGTCTTACATAATAACTTCCCTCTGGATGTGGTTCTTGTCATTCTTGTCCAAACCTGTGAGTAATTTTCCACTTTGAGCGCCTGTTTTCGGCCAACATCAGCAACTAATATGGAATGTTCATCATTTTAAATAGCAGGCTGTAGAGAGACACTATATAGTCCCTGAGGGGTGAAAAAAAAAGCTGAATTCTGATGCCAAATGGGGTTGGAAAGAGATCTGAGCTGCCCTTTGTGGTTGAAGGACATGAAGAACATTCATAAACTGAGACAGGAGCAACATTAAGGGAGTGATTGCATAATAACCACCTTGAGTCATTTCTGGTGGTTACTTTGGTCTGTACACATTAAAAGGGAACGAGATATGCATATTTTACCACCCATTTAACACCTCAGTGCTATTGTGGACATCTGTAATGGATTTTCAATTCATATAATCCTGGCTTAATTAAAACTGGACTGACCCACGTGGACTGTCTCTTTTTATTACCCAAAGCTGACATACCCTCGGTACACAAAACACATCAGTAGAATACGCTCTGACTGTTCTTTCCTCCTCCAGCCAACGACTATGGCCTGTTCCTGTCAGATGAGGACCCAAAGAAAGGCATTTGGCTGGAAGCAGGAAAAGCCCTGGACTACTACATGCTGAGAAATGGGGTGAGTCAGTCATTCTGAGGCAGGAATGTCTACTTGCTGCCACATGTTTCCCCATGTGTCGAGGAAGTACACTACTGAGAAGGGGGATTATGATTAGACCAGTCAGTGATTGTGTGTGTGTGTGTGTGTGCGCGTGCGTGTGTGTGTAAGCGTGCACGTACATACATAAACTCCAGGTACGCCTACCTATTATTTCATTCCCGTTAATCTATCTTTCACATTTTATGAAGCAGCTCACGGTCATATTGTATTTTGTCACTGCAGTGATAGATGGAGTTAATTATCACAGTTGGCTCTCAAAGCGGCAGTGGAAGAGAGCCGGGCAAGCTTTTACAAAGCGTTGCAAGTCAGCAAGTGGCTGAAATCTTCAAGCTTCCTCTTTCACATCTTAACATGATGCATATGTAAAAGTATTTACTATTCTTATGGCTGCACAGTTTGTCTTTTAACCATGATGTCAGTTTTTGGCTTCTTCACTTAGCTAAACATAATCTACTTTGATACTGGTGAAAGTAGCTGAGCTAATTTGTTCACGTTAATACCAGGTACTACCTGCATGTGTAGCTTTGCAGTATAAAAGAAAAGGCTGTTTACTGTTGTTATAAAATAATAGTGTAGTATAGTTTGTTTTCTAATTTGAATAATAATGATTTTAGCCACACAGACACTTTCCTAAGACGTCCATTGTTTCTTCACTTTAATAGAACATGCTGTAATACATCCACTCAGAAACGATTAGTCCATGTTCATTTTTAGTAGTTACAAAAAAAGCCGCTGATATGAAATGCAGTTTTGCCGCCAAAAACTGCAGTAAAATTGGTTGCGTCATTAATGCACCTCAGCTGCATATAATTCAGAAGTGGCTAAGCAGTAGGTAGTTATTGCGATAAAACGATTGCTGTTGTTTAGAGACATGCGCCAGTTTTAGTCTCATGGGATTACAGCTGAGACACTGCTGTAGACTCTATGACCTGAGCAGTGATTTCAAATGACATTATCAGTAGTAGTAGTGTTCCTGAGAGTTGCATTAGTAGAGATTGAAATAATTTTCATCATGTTCTGTCAAAGCTGCATCACAAGTCCATACAGCAAAGTATCACTTTTAGCTAAACCTAAATTTACCTTTTTAGTCTATGAGTACAGCTCCAATGCATTAATTAGTCATAGGACAGATGGACTGGGTATAAAGTGTCTCTTGTCTGTGCTTGCGCAGGACACACTCGATTACAAGAAGAAACAGAGGCCACTCAAGATCCGCATGTTGGACGGGACGGTGAAAACAGTCATGGTGGATGACTCCAAAATTGTTACTGACTTGCTCATGACCATCTGTGCCAGAATAGGTAAGCTGAGTGACATTCATTAAAAAAAGGGGGGGGTGGGGGGGCTGGTGTGCCCACTAACCTCAACGGTTAAATGTGGAATCTGTTATTGTTTGAATTGCATTCAGGTTAATTTTCAATATTAAGTCTATTGTGCAGTTTTTATCAGACTAGAGTATGTTGATTGCTTTTGAAACTTTTGCTCCTCAGGCATTACAAACTATGATGAATACTCCCTGGTGCGGGATATTGGTGAGGAGAAGAAGGAGGAAACCACAGGGACACTGAAGAGAGACAAAACCCTCCTGAGGGATGACAAAAAGATGGAGAAACTCAAGCAGAAGCTCCACACTGACGATGAGTGTATGTCAGATTGTCACCGCACCGGGATCCTAAATCTCCAAAGTTTATATTGCTTCAAAATGGCCTGGTTTGAAAATTTGAGATTGTAAAATTGGATGTAACAGTGAACACTTCAAAATAGGCTGATTTTTTAAATTTATTTATTTTTATTTATTTATTTAATTTTTTTTTTTTGTATGTAACGGCCACTTTGTGTACAGGTTTGTTGATCACATAAGCAGCACATTACATTGTAGTTAAGAACAAACTCAGAAGATCTTATTTCAGAGCCTTAACCTTCAGATGATGTTCATTTTAAAGTCTTGTGCTGTTTTATGTGTGCAGTGAACTGGCTGGACCACGGGCGAACGCTGCGTGAGCAGGGGGTGGAGGAGACAGAGATGCTGCTCCTCCGGAGGAAGTTCTTCTACTCTGACCAGAATGTAGACTCCAGAGACCCAGTTCAGCTCAACCTGCTCTATGTACAGGTATGCGGCCCATAATCCCAAAGTGTGGTTTTCTTTAAAAAAAAAAAGGTTTTCTCTTAGAAAAATAGAGGTAACCAAAGCCGGACTGGGTAATCGGGAGAATCGGGAGGATTCCCGATGGGCTGGCTCATGTCAATGTTGAGTTTGGGC
>CM074961.1:14136539-14157424 GCA_037577455.1 Pangasius macronema
ATTCCTCCTCCATAGCAAAGTGGGCCGGGTTAGGGTATGAAACTCCCGGGCTGAAAAAGGGGCCCACTCCGGCCCTGGAGGTAACAGAGGGTTAGAGCTAACTGTCTGAGACTAAATTCTGGAGGGTCGAATTTTGACATAATTTCTGATATGAGTCACTGATGCATTTAATGTTATGAACATGTGTGATGTTGACTGACTCTTTTTAGTCTCTCTGTGTGTGTATACATATATATATATATATATATGTATATGTATATGTATGTATGTATGTGTGTGTGTGTGTGTGTGTGTGTGTGTGTGTATAGACAGACAGACAGACACACACACACACACGCATACACGCATACACACAACTTTGCAAGAGATCAACAGTGTCCACTGCCTGACCAGTGTAGTAACCTCACCAGAGGAACAGGAACATAAAGCACACTGGCATCTCACACTTTTTTTGTGTTTAATCTGTGTGTTTAATGTTTATTTGTCTTATTTCATTTATTTGACTGCTACAATATTAATAGTGTGTAATGATAACAACATAGCCTGTAGTAATCTCTGTGCTATGCACTGGTTGCACTGGTTTTAATCCCCAGCAGTAAACGTATAAGCTTGCTGACACAGTGTTTATTTTCTACACAGGCACGAGATGACATTCTGAACGGATCCCACCCTGTCTCTTTTGATAAAGCCTGCGAATTTGCAGGGTACCAGTGTCAGATCCAGTTTGGTGACCACAACGAGTCCAAGCACAAACCAGGATTCCTTGAGTATGTTTTTTTTTCCGCTTGTTGTGCCTCGTTTCCTGTTTTCAGAGTTAGTTTGTTAGGATTAGTTTTAGTGCTATATATTTGTATTGAAAGTCAGACCAAATCACCACATCATAATAAATGTTTCAATTTATGCTGGACAATTAAATGAAAACTCTTCTTTTCTTCATACTTCTCTAGTTTAAAAGAGTTTTTACCTAAAGAGTATGTGAAGAACAAAGGGGAGAAGAAGATTTTCCAGGTAAGGGGCTCGAGGTCAGCGTGTTGTTGCAGGTCTCTGGTTTGAGGTCATTGTGGGGGCAAGCATTACAGTGTGCACAGGGATTTGGCTGCTGGTGGCGGCTGTACTTCTTCTCCCTCTGCTCCAGCTAGGGCACAGACTGAAAGCATATGAGCTAGACTTAGTCAAATGTAAAACATTTGCAGCAGCATCTTTTTTTGTTCCCCAAACGTTTATTTTAATGGTGCCTGTCTCAGAAAAAATGAAAGCAGTTAATGCCTGAGGCTACATATGCACTTTAATTAAGTAGCCTGATAAATGTGTATTAGTCTGTTACCTCTATGCTTGTGGAATAGTTGGAATGGCTAGTGTTTATCTTCTGGTCCTCTCCAAGGACATCATTCGTATTGGCTAATATGAAATAGCCAATCATCCTGGCATTCTGACTGAATGGAAATGAAGTCTGTTGGATGTTAGACTGAGTTTTCTTTCCACCAATAGGCACACAAGAACTGCCAAAATATGACTGAGATTGAGGCCAAAGTCAGCTACGTCAAACTGGCCCGCTCTCTCAAAACCTACGGAGTGTCTTTCTTCTTAGTAAAGGTAAAAATATTCTTTTTATTATGTAACTGTGTCAGATGATGATGGATAACAGCCCACACCCAAAGTGTTACATGCTTGCAACTAGTTCAGTGATTAACTCCAGAAATAGTTTGTTGGTTAATGAGGTGTGTGTGTGTGTGTGTGTGTGTGTGTGTGTGTCTCCACCCTGCAGGAAAAAATGAAAGGAAAAAACAAGCTGGTCCCTCGCCTGCTGGGCATCACCAAGGAGAGTGTGATGAGGGTGGATGAGAAGACCAAGGAGGTGATGCAGGAGTGGAGCCTGACCAATATCAAACGCTGGGCTGCCTCCCCTAAAAGCTTCACCCTAGTAAGTTCAGGCTTTGTCCTGGTGTGTGTGTGATGTGAAGTAGATTTAATGTAATCACTTTTTAATCCTGCTGTGATTCCCCCTCACCTCCCCACACTTAGTTCTGTGTGTACGTCTTGTTTTAAATGCTTATGTAACCTGTTTTTTTGTTTGTTTGTTTTTTTTTAAATCTAAATCCTGACTGTTTTGCTTGCTGCATTAATTGTTAAATAGGAACATGTTTGTTAAAGAATGTAATTTCCTCATGCTGAGCTGATGTGTCCTATGACACACTAATTGCATAATAGCTCTATAAAATTATTATGAGCCACAAGAAGAGAAGAACAGAAAGTATTGTTTCATTTTAAATGTCAGAGACTTTTTCAAGACTTGAATTTGGAACATTAATTTCCAAATTTCCAAAACTTGCTGATCTAATGCATAGTTCCTCTTAATAAAAAAAATAAAAAAATAAACTAGAGCTTTTTGGGGTGTATCCTTGATAGTCGTGGCATGATTTCCTGTTAAGGACTTTTTTAAAATATCGTTTTCACATCATGACATGTCAGTGTTTATTTTTATTTTTGAACGTCTGGGGAAATATTCAAGAAACTATTTCCTGGCAAATTACCAAAGAGCTGGAAGTTGGCCTCAAGATCTGAAATGGGGAAGAAATGCACTTGGTATTAAGGCTATGGCCAGCTCATAATCTTTCCCAAGCAGTGTCACAGTGTGGACAGAAGCCATCTGTGGACAGCTGTCTGTGGGTTGTTCTGTGAAAGATTTCCTGGCTTTTTGGTTTCAGTAAATCTTGTACAAGTTTTTCCACAAATTCTGTCATTGCAATGCAGTCTGTATTTTTAGTGGACAGCTAAAAGTTTAAAAATAGTTGTTCAGCACACACAAGAATCCACCCAAATGAGAATGATGTTCATTTTACATTATGCAGTATGCAAGATGCCAGATTATGTAAAATGTCAGAATTATCCTGGGAATAAATTAGAATAAATTAGATGTTTACAAATCGTTACAAATGTTTTTATTCCCAGCCTAACAAATTATCTTGTGAACGCTGTCATTTCTATAGGACTTTGGAGATTATCAGGATGGCTACTACTCAGTCCAGACAACTGAAGGAGAACAGATTGCACAGCTGATTGCTGGGTACATTGACATCATCCTCAAAAAGGTAACTGGCTCTTAATGCATCTTACAGTCCCTTTTAGGTCTTTTCCCCCAGACAGTGTGACTTGCTTCACCACACCTTGCCAAATGAGCTGTGATCCTGTTTTTTGTTCCTTTCTTCCTGTGAGCTGTGCTGTACTTTGGTACAAATGTTGACTTTGTTACTCATCTTGGTCTGGTACTATGTGAAATGAGACAGCACATATGGGTGGAGTTAAAAATAGTGCAGAGCATCGATTGCAGAGCATCAAATGCAATCATTCCAGACTCACCCTGACTATGTCTGTGGCTGAAATTGCTTCTCTACCAGCACAAAACTATTCAGCAGTGTAGTGGCCAAGCTTTGTCACTTTCTGATGGATCTGCAAGGCAACATTATGGTTGTAAACAGCATTATAATGGATAAGACTCCTTTTTTTAATTTAGTTTACCATTAAAACATTAAAACTAACTTTGTGGCAACTAGTTCACTGTGTGAACGGGTGCAGATTTTTCACTGGTAGCATTAATGTGTTTCCCATTGTCCATAACACACCTGATGTTTTTCCAGTCAGTTTCATCCAAAGACCTTATTTGCATTGATTATGTAGCATGTTTGCGTGAAGGTACCGCCTGTGGTTCACAGAACGCAGTGGAATTCCACAACAAACCTTGATGCTTGACCTTTGTGGAGTGAACAGCTTGGCAACAAAGTGCTTCTTTCAAGCTCCTGTGATATGTAGCATTTCAAAACTCACAGGAACTAACCGTGTGGACTCTGTCTGTGTACAGAAAAAGAGTAAAGACCATTTTGGCTTGGAGGGAGATGAGGAGTCAACCATGCTGGAGGATTCTGTTTCACCTAAAAAGTAAGCATAATGGTCCTTGCCATCATCTCTGATCGCTGTGTGACAGCTAAGTTTACTTCAAGACTCAAAGAAGCTTTTTAACTATTGGAGAGTTTTTTGGTACTTAATCGAATAGCTGAAAGCGTTCCTTCTTAAGCAGGTACCCAGCACCGACTAGTGGTTCATAGAGAAGATTGAATGACACCATATGCAAAATTTGAAAATCTGTTATCACATTTATTCAAATAAAGAGGGTTCTTTCACATCTGTAAATTAAATGAGAATAAGGTTTGAAGCAAATCTGGGGTTGATACCCCAGCCTTTTTTCTCTAGTGGATCCATTCCTCCCTTATGTGCTTTGTGTTATCACCATATGATTATTTTAATGTCCTGCAGCATACTATCTGACTTATTGGATTTGTGTATTTTGAATCCCATGATGACCACAGAGTATATCATAGCTAACGTTTTTGTGTGCATTTCTCACAGATCGACAGTGCTGCAGCAGCAGTTTAATAAGGTGGAGAGGGTGGAGACAGGCTCTGTGGCCCTGCCTGTCATCATGCGCCCAGGTGCAGGAGGTCCAGAGAGCTACCAGATGGGCTCCATGCCACAGGCCAAGCAGCAAATCACCAGTGGCCAAATGCACACAGGTCACATGCCACCACTGGTGAGCTCCACAGCTAGTTCATATTTGTTCTAATTGTGTGTTCTGTGGAAAAAAATTATACTCACATGAGAGCAAGTTAAAAATGGCAGATCTTTACATAAATTCTGGGTTTCCACAGAAATGTAGTGTGTAGCTAAATACCAGAGACCAGAAAACACTGATAGGGGGAGGTAAATAATTTCAGCAGTTTATACTAAAATTATGATGATGTTTCTTTTGCTTAAGAAACCATGAAAATGTCTACTCACTGTGGTCTATGCAATCTGAAAGCACTGTTAGTGCTACTGGTAATGTTCATTGTGTCTGTGGCAGTAGAAAATCAAAGCTAATTAACATCTGAGTGCATTCAGCTGCTCAAACTTTTAATTAAACAAAAGCAAAATGCATTTTTCGATTACATTGTCAGACCTAGTGTAAAACTCTGCCATGTGTTTCCTGTTGCAGACCTCAGCTCAGCAGGCACTGACAGGTACCATTAACTCCAGTATGCAGGCAGTGCAGGCAGCCCAGGCCTCTTTGACTGATTTTGACTCCCTACCACCACTGGGAACTGATGCGGTGAGACACACCAAACCTTTTTATACTTCCACCACACGCATTATATGCAATACAGATTGATACTCGGTTCATGGATCTGGTAGTAATCATAATTTTTATGTCCTCGTCCCATATCTTTTTGCATGTAAGGCCTCTCAAGCCTGGAGGAAGAACAAGATGGATGAGTCCAAACATGAAATTCATTCCCAGGTGGATGCTATTACTGCAGGAACAGCATCTATGGTTAATCTCACTGCAGGTGAGTCCACATACTAGTTGTTACATCAAACACTAATTTGTCTAAATAAAAAAATATTTTAGACAATATACATAATTCAATAGTAAATGGGTCCTTTCTAATGCAATTAAAGGATTACTCGAAAAAAAAAAAAAAACAGGGAGCTTGTTTGCTTAGTGTTCACAAAAAGCCTGGTTTGTAACCATGAGCCTCAACAGCTTATAGGCACAAACAGGACATTTGGAATATCAGCATTCCAACCAGAGTCTGCTTGCCATGCTTTCATGCTGTGCAAAACACACACACACACACACACACACACACACACACACATACTTAGAACATGCTCTCTGTCTCATAGGGGACCCAGCAGAGACGGACTATACAGCTGTGGGCTGTGCGGTGACCACCATCTCATCCAACCTGACTGAAATGTCCAAGGGTGTAAAGTTGCTGGCGGCGCTGATGGAGGATGAGGGTGGAAACGGACAGCAGCTCCTGAGTGCCGCCCGTAACCTGGCCTGCGCCGTGTCAGACATGCTAAAGACTGCTCAGCCTGCCAGTGCTGAGGTACCACACTAACTCTCTATCACAGTGCTCAAACACACAAGCAGTGTATCAGTGCATGTAATGTAAACACGAGTGTGTCCTTCACAGCCTCGCCAGAACCTCCTACAGGCTGCAGGTAACGTGGGCCAGGCCAGTGGAGAGCTGCTGCAGCAGATAGGAGAGAGTGATGCTGACCAGCAGTTCCAGGTGGGATACCTATTTACATACACACTCACATCACATTTCGAAAGCATCTAAGTAACTAAATTTAAACCTGAGATTAAATCAGATTAAATTTAATCTGAATTTTCTTTGTCATGGCCTTTAACCAGTCCTTAGGCAGAGGATCGTTCAGACACACAAGACGGATTCATCATTATAGTCAAATGCTGGTAACAAAACGTCCTCAGAAGAAGAGTAATTCATTTTCACCAGCCAATCGTACTAATTCTTCCTTAATCATGTTTAGTAACTCTAGTTGGAGAACACATTTAATCATAATGTGGGATACTTATTACATAATTTCACTCAACAATTTAGAGAACATTTACTTCCTTACTTCCTTGAGATTCATTTTCAGCCAGAAGCTTTTTTTATTTTATTCGAAACCAGGAAGTAAGTCGTTCTGTGAATTTATACTTTTAAAGTAATGTTGCACAATATATTGCCTGTTTATCACTATTACAACATTGCACAATGTCTGCCATGTCTGAGCGCTATAGAAAAAACATTTTAAAAATTCTCTCTAATCAGAGGTTCCATATAATTTTCCTGTGCATGCTTTGATAAATATTGGCATTGGTCGGATCTGGGGGAAAAAATTTATTAAAATAATGACACGTTCACTAGCTTGTTCATTTATATTGCACGGCATATCCCAATGTGTAGCAGTATAATATTTATCAGTATTGTGCAGCCCTACTTTAAACATTATCATATAAGCCTTCAGGCTGCTCCTTCTCTTTATAATTGTTGGGTGAAAACATCTGGTGTGGGGTCTCTCTAACTGTAGTGTATAAATGTAATCTGCTCACGAAATATGTAAATCGGCACTATTTGTACTGTCTGTAAGAATAATAATCTCTCTTGTTGAAAAATGGTATGGGTAAACAGTCTTCAGTAAAGCTATTTAGGTAAGGTGATGATTTATTTAGATTAGTAAACAGCCTACATCATATTTTAGGAGTAAAACAAATCCTTTTTTTCTTCAATGACAGTAGGAGTTTAGCAAGAGTCCCACTGGTGTGGTTATGCAAAGTGCCTGGCATTAATCAACGATGACAGCAGTGCTCCTAAATATTGAGATCAGACTGGTTTTCTATATTTTCTGCTGTGGTAGTTTGGGGTAGTTTCTGCTCACTCCTGTAGGGTTTTTTTCTCTTTTATATGCTTTGTGCTGCGTGACAGTTGAAGTCCGAGTAGTAGTTGTACTGCTGCTGTTATCTAATAGCAGTAGTCTAGCACTTTAGTTGCTATTGTTATTATTGGTATTTTTAAGCAGAGACAACTCTCATTCTTTTGAGATCTCATTTCACTTTAGATATGTTCGATTGAATATTCTAGCAGTTTACCTTTACTCTCCAGGCGACTGCACTGCCCTACTTTGATATTATGGTGTTTTAATCTACAGTGAATTTCTGGAGAACTCCCGGCTGCCAGTTGTAAACAAAACCTCATGACCTGCCACTTCATCTATTGTGGTCACAGCCTGTCACCCTTATGGAAAGAATTTGAAGCGTTCAGTAGACTTGCATGTCAGTCATCCTCCTATTGGATTCTCTGTTCATCGTTTTAGGATGTCAGTTTTACATTACAGTAACACACTTTTGCTATTTTGATGGTGGTAATCAGTGAAGTCAGACTCACTGTGTTCTGTTTCAATAAAGTTATATGCTCAGAGGAGAAACTCTGTTGTCTGTGGTGTCCTGGCCAAATGATGTGGACCAACAACATCCACCCAATCTGGATGTTGGGCCTGTCGATCATGTTGCACATCAGTTCAAAATGCTAACCTGTAGCAATAGCATTCAGGTCTTCCAGCCAGGTCTTATATTTTGGACAAAGAGAAAGGCTATATTGGTTTAAATTTTGAGTTTAAAAACAGCCAGATTCAGGTAGCATCAAAATCACTGAATATACTTTTAATACTCACTTGTCTGGATAATCTGCACACTGTGAATTAAAGGATAGACAGGTGATTGGAGTGGCACTGCCTAGGTGAGATGTTTGTGTCAAACAGCTGTAATGATGCTTATGTTAGTGATATACCAATATCTCAGAATGTGGCTAATTTAATCATAAACTTAACACATCAATCCAAAAAAGCCCAATTGAACTCAAGTCTGTGCAAAACTAAGCAGTAGTATCTGTGGGAAATACTAAAAATGTTTGGGTGCGTGTTCTTGCAGGACATGCTGATGAAGCTGGCTAAAGCTGTGGCTACAGCAGCAGCAACTCTGGTGCTGAAGGCAAAGAACGTGGCTCAGAAGACGGAAGACTCAGCCCAGCAAAACCGGGTTATTGCTGCTGCCACACAGTGTGCCCTTTCCACCTCTCAGCTGGTGGCTTGCACTCGGGTGAGGAAAAAACACGCTTGTACACACAGACCACAGACATTCAGACCACTTACACCAGCTTTCCATCTGCTTAATGGTCTTATTTTATGGTTTGGATTTGTGCAGTCAGGCTTTATTATGGGTTCAACAACTTGGAGATAATTCCTTTGGCCAGAATCACTGATTAAGCCAGATGCTTGTGTATATGTCTCCAGGTGGTGGCTCCTACTATCAGTTCCCCAGTATGTCAGGAGCAGCTGATTGAGGCAGGGAAACTGGTGGCTAAATCAGTTGAAGGCTGTGTGGATGCGTCACAGGGGGCCACCAACGATGAGCAGCTGCTAAAGCAAGTGGGCGTGGCCGCCACAGGTGTCACCCAGGCTCTTAACGAGCTGCTGCAGCATATTAAGCAGTACGCCAGCGGAGGCCAGCCAATCGGGCGCCATGGAGAGGCCACCGACCGCATCCTGGATGTAACTGAGAACATCTTCAGCTCCATGGGAGATGCAGGTGTGGCGAGGGAGATGATGATGGTGCCTATTTGTGTTGTAGTGGCTTAACATAGGAAAAATACAGAGAAGCCTAATAAAGTTTAGATAGTATTTGTGGTTGTTACCTGCAGTGTAATTTTAGGGCCATCTGTTACTCTCAAGGCAATTTATAATTTCATTGAAAACACTGACAAATCTTCACCTTCTCACCAACCAACGTTGTTTTGGAGACTGTGTATGCCCTGAGTTGCCATGTAAGGAACTGTGGCAAATCTGAGCAGCTATGTATGGCTAATATCTTGTCCAGAAAAATGGAAACAGAAGCCTGAAAAGAAAGTAGACAGCCAACAATGTAATAGTTGTTTAAAGGTATCTTAAAAGTTATGTTGGATTGTTATGGGTGTTGAAACACTTTAAAAATTACAAACCACACAGTTGCTAGCTTTTGCTATAACATCAGGGGACCACATTATGTCATGTTCACAGAATTTTACAGAAATTTCAATACACGAAACATCCCCATTTGATCGATCAGTTGCATTTATAAGTTCCTTCATTGTGTATTCTAAAGGTGAGATGGTGCGACAGGCACGGATCCTGGCCCAGGCCACCTCCGACCTGGTCAATGCCATTAAAGCAGACGCGGAGGGAGAGACGGACCTGGAGAACTCCCGTAAACTGCTCTCAGCTGCGAAGCTTCTAGCTGATGCCACTGCCAAGATGGTGGAGGCTGCCAAGGTGCGTGACCTGAGATGAAGGTGCTGTACATATGACTTCATCCAGAGCTGAAGATTTATGGATGCAGAGCAGACGTTTTCTTCCCAAAGCACATTTAACGAAAAAACGAATTACAAGTCCGATCCTGTTAAGTATTTAAAGACAGCAGGAGATGTGGAAGGTTAAAGCTGATAATAAAAGCCAGCTTTCAGGTGGAATTAAAGCTTTCAGAAAGAATTAAATTATTGTCAAATTTCTTTCACATGTACATCTGCATGTCATGAATTTGATTGGTGCTTGCCTATAAATGGAAGTCACACCCTGAAGTGAATTATAGCCTTAATGTGTGTGAATGTCTGTGTGTGCATGAATGCAGGGTGCTGCTGCTAACCCAGACAGCGAGGAGCAGCAGCAGAAGTTGCGTGAGGCTGCTGAGGGTCTGCGCATGGCCACCAATGCAGCTGCACAAAACGCCATCAAAAAGCGGCTGGTCAACAAGCTGGAGGTGAGGACAGATATAAAACCAAACTAAAGGTAATAGTAGGGAATTTGTAATAGAAAATGTACATTTTTTTCCAAAGAGTAGTCTCCCTCTCATTCCATGCTTGACCAGTAAGCCTTAAGCAACTTCACCTGTGACACTTTCATAAATTTGCTGCTGGACCATCGTTTTCTCTCCATTACAACTTCCAGTTGAACATAGTTAAGACCTCACTGAATGATTATCTACTACCTGATGTATTTATTACTCTGTACGTAATTATCCGAATCAGCACACAAAATGGGATAATTGGACTTTTACATGGGTTTATATTGATAAAGGCAACAGTATAAACATTTCTGAATACAAACCCCATGGAAATTCATTAATAATCATTTATTTCAGTTGGTGAAAATTGTAGTTTTCAAAGCAAATACTGGAGAAAAATCAGTGTAGGCTAATCATAATGTAGAGATAAAAAAACAGAGATGCACCCATTTGCAAACAAAATCATTTGAAAATCATATCTAGGCAACCCAAATTGAAATTTAAAAAAGTGGGATTGCAAGGTCTCTAGAGAGTCCCACTCTTAGGGTTCTGTTAGCTTAGAGTGATAGTACGACCTAAAAAATGGTTAACTGTCTAACTTCAGAGTGTTTATTTCATTCAGGAGCGTTCAGGTCAGAACGTGTCTGGGAACAGAAGAGTTGGACAAATGTGAGACGATGTGCTTTAACATTGAGATTGTTTCAACTTGTTTTTCTAAGCAATGTGAGAGAGCAAAAGGCACAGAACATGGTGATCCCACATTTAAAAACAAAAAACACCATGCTGTTGCGAGTCGATTTGCCAAGAGTTTTGTGCGGATGTGAACAAGAATAGCTAAATTCCCAATAGATGCATGTTTGAGCAGTGCAGCAAGCACTTCGAAATCCCAAACGAGGAAGTAGCATTTTGTTTTAAATTAAATGACCCAAGGGCAGTGTTTTAATAGCATTTATATGGCACCAAAAAGTAGAACAGATTGTTAAAATCACATAATCTGTGTAATCAGAACATTATAACACTGACGCTGTTTGGACTCTATCAAATAAAAAGTCACAATGGCATCAGCTGATGGCGTGTTTGAACTGTGATTTCCGACCCCCCAGTGGACCTTTAGCACAATTTGGTCTGTAGCTTATTAAGGCTATGGTTCTGTGCTTCCGCCTTTGTCTTTTCATTTTTTTTTTGTGCTGTTCTCAGTAAATGAATGTAGTAGATAAACATGTTTCTGGTATGAGGTTTCGTGTAGTAAGCGCTAACCAAGCAAACGTTTCCTGCAGAACGCTGCAAAGCAGGCCGCTGCAGCCTCAACTCAGACCATAGCTGCCGCCCAGCACGCTGCCTCGTCAAATAAGAACCCAGCTGCACAGCAACAGCTTGTACAGAGCTGCAAGGTAGGTTCATAGGTTCACTTCTTGTCTTTGTAGGATCATGTTGAGGTCAAAGTTTCTACCACATTTAAATCTCCAGACAGGTATTTCTAAGTATATATACCACAGAACTTAAATAGTCTGGTACAGGAGTGTGGTGTTACAAAAGCTTTTCAGATTTCTTCAGTTTGCATAATGAAACTCTTTGATTTGTTGGATTGCATACTTGACTGTTTTGCTAATCAAGTGGTGACCATTAGCACTTGAATGTGCATTAGCAGTGTCTAACACATATGCTACATTTTTCCATGATTCTTTCTGATGCAAGAAGTATTTGATTGACAGGTGGTGGCAGACCAGATCCCCCAGCTGGTGCAGGGAGTGAGAGGCAGCCAGGCACAGCCTGACAGCCCCAGCGCTCAGCTTGCCCTTATTGGAGCCAGCCAGAACTTCCTTCAGGTTCTTTGCACACCTCAGTCTTTTCAAGATGCTGTACTTTGAGTTTGACAGTAGACATTTTGGCTAATGATATCAATTTTTTCTCACTGTCAGCCTGGAGCCAAGATGGTGACTGCAGCTAAGGCTACAGTGCCCACTATTAGTGACCAGGCCTCTGCCATGCAGCTCAGCCAGTGTGCCAAAAATCTGGCCAGTGCATTGGCTGAACTCCGCACAGCTGCTCTAAAGGTAGCACAATTATACTAATAAATGAGTATTTGACTATCATTTACATTGCTCTTCTTGACCAAGGAACATGCTTTTGTGTTTATCTTTTAGTTTTGTGTTCATAGGTCCATCTAAACAAAGCTCTGATTTATAAATGACTGGATCTAGGCTGTGAGAAACCCAAATGTGAAATATCAATCTGACCCGAGTGCTCTTTTTTTTTTTTCCCAGGCTCAGGAGGCATGTGGTCCTCTGGAGATTGATAATGCTCTGAATGTGGTAAGGGGGCTGGAGAAAGACATGCAGGAGGCTAAAGCCTCTGCAGCCGAAGGGAAACTCAGACCTCTTCCTGGAGAAACGGTACACATCCTGTTCTCACTATTTAAATAGACACACCAATACTTACCTATATAGGTAGAGAGGTACATAAATACAGATAAGAAATCAGTGGTACAGGACTTGGGGGTGCGGAGTAAAATGTACAGGAAGTGAAAGAAAGAGAGAGAGAGACCATATTTCCGTTGTCTCTTACTGTTAAAGTTTGTTATCCTGCCCTCAGGCCACCGTGCTACATTTGTCATAAGCTCCCACGTTTTGTCACCACTCTGTCACACACTTCCTGTCACATGATCAACCACTACACACACTTAAGCTGCAGCCGTTGGAGGATTTCCTCCTAGCTAGTTATTGCTGAACATGACTGTTTATCTGTTCTACAGTGTTCTGGGGACAAATGATCCAGTCTCCACTAATGTTTAGCTATGTTATTATATATTTAACAGTCTTAAACATTAAGAGACTGAGAAATGGATTAATGATCATAAAAAAGGTTAAGACCTGTTTACTGTTAGCCTGCAGGCTTAATCTTAACCCATACTGTGAGTGTGATGGAAATACACACAGTGAAAAGTCAAAGAGTCTTCATCAGTGAGTTCACACTGGTTTCTGTGTATCTGTGTTTGTGTGTACATCAGCTGGAGAAGTGCTCTCAGGACCTGGGCTCCAACACCAAGGCAGTGAGCTCTGCTGTTGCCCAGCTACTGAGTGAAGCTACGCAGGGCAATGAGAATTACACTGGTAAGGATACTGTCAAGCAATCAGCACAATTCCTCTCAAATTCAAGATCCTCTCTCTGTGTTGGATACTGAATAGTCCACTCAGGACATGTTTTTGTGTTCACTCCACAAGTGAATTCTGCGTTCCTCAAGTAAATTTTCGTCAAGTATCCTACAGCACCCCCTACCTGTAGTGATTGAAAGTCCTCCTAAGCTTAATAAATTGTGATTCAGTATTTGTAATGAATAAGTATAACATTAGGGGTAATTAGTTAGTGTGTGCAGATTAGTCAAATTGAGCAAATATCACTGCAGCACTTTTGCCTTATTTGTTTAAGTTAATCAGGAGTAATAGTGGGGCATTAGGGTGGAAATTTTACAAATTGCATATCTAGATTTCTTGAAGAGAGTATCATCAAAAAAATTGATTTTTGATCACATCATGCAATTTAATATTCAATATACTTAATTGCATATAATCACTGTATGCTCCTTTACAGGCATGGCAGCACGTGATGTGGCCCAGGCTCTCCGTTCTCTCGCCTCTGCAGCCCGCGGAGTAGCCGCCACCACAGAGGACCCACAGGCATGCAGTGCCATGCTGGACTGTGCTGGAGACGTTCTCGACAAATCAGGCAACCTCATCGAAGAGACCAAAAGAGCCATCGCCAAACCCGGAGACCCAGACAGCCAGCAGCGTCTTGCTCAGGTTAGACATGCAATACCATCCTTAGCAGAGTTGTGGAGTGGAGTTGGTTTATATTTAGGAACAAATCCTCCCTTTAATTGCTGATGTCAGGCTTCATGATGCTGCTGGTTGCATCAGAGCGCTCACTCATTTGAAAAGATAAATGTTTTCTGTTTCAAGTAATCTATGATTAGTGTTCTGTTAGGAGTTGTCTCAGAACGGATAATAATTGCTGGTGTGTGTGTGTTGTAATGTGTGTTCATTCAGGTAGCCAAAGCTGTGTCTCAGGCTCTGAACCGCTGTGTTAGCTGTCTTCCTGGACAGAGAGATGTGGATAATGCCATTAGGACTGTGGGAGAGGCCAGCAAAAAGCTCCTTTCTGATCAGGTGAGCACAGCTGCATCTTTATATTAGGGCTTTTAATCACTGCTATTGCATTTCCAACGTGTCACACACCCCCATTCCACTCTGCTTAATCTGTGGGTTTCTTTAAGTTATAGCTCAGCAAAGCTAGCATGTGATGTTGCCATGTAAAATGTGTACATGACATACATCTACAATAAAAAAAATAAATAATAATTTGTTTGCCAAAAATTGCACGTATACCAGATGGCAACTGTGCCATCTTGTGCTCATGTGGTGCGCTGACTGTGCACATTTGAGAAAATAAACATGACGCACACTCTTGGTAAAGTGCTAACATAATTAATGGTGGCAGTAAACCGTAATGTTCTCAACAGACTGAACAAACTAGAGCTGTCTCTCAAATCATATACCCTATGTACTGTAAGTATGACAGTACTACTGGGTGTCCCAGTCTCCATTAACACTTTTTAGCAAAATGTCTTCCAAAATTTTTCATGCTTAGTTTATATAATATTTTGTTTCAGATAGCTTTTGAGAATGCCTTTGACAAAAGAAGAACATACTGAAATGATTCTCATGGCTGGATCAGGAAGCTGTCGTAAGGTTGCGATGGAAACACAATTACATGCATAACACCAGATGTGTTAACACGAGTTCATCATGAGTGAGAGAGGCAACTCCCTGTGTGTTTACAAAGAAATGGCCAACATATAGAGGATGTTTTGTAAATCAAGTTACATTTGGCTAAAACGTGTTAATTTCTCCTATGTATGAAGACTTTTGGGACACCTTATATAATTACAGTTAACACTGACTGATTTTTTATGTTTAGTGTTAGTGAATTTCAAGCCTACCTGAAAGTGTTTTACAGACCAGTATTCCAAAACTTAAATACTTAGTAAAATTAGTGAATACTTTTAAACCTAATGTTAATTTATTTGAGACGCAACTCACAACAACAATCTCGACAAGGAATTAATGGTTCTTGTGCATGTGTGCTGCTGCACAGAAATAAGTGTGTGTTCCAGACTAGCTGGCATGAAGTCGCTAAACACTTCCTGGTTAACATGGAAATCTGCCATGTGCCCATAGTGGGTATTGCTTTTAACCCTCCAGATGTACATAAGATAGCGAGTATTTGCACCATGCTGTCACTGCAGCCGCACATGGCGTCACACTCCATGTATAAACCATGCTGTAGGTTTAATCCAAAGATGAGCTGTTTTCGATAACGTCACAAGCATATGTTGACCCAGTGTTTATATTAATTTACTACAATGTAGAGTGAAAAAACAAAGCAGTTTAACAACAGCATACATACACTTAAGAACCCATTTATCAGGATAAATTCTGGGTGTATTTCCGTATATTTATCCGTATATTTATCTATAACTCTTAATCACCCACTCTCACACTTCTCAGTTCCCAGCTAGTGGGAAGAGCTTCCAGGAAGCTCAGGCGAACCTGAACCAGGCAGCCGCTGGCCTCAACCAGTCAGCCAACGAGCTGGTGCAGGCGTCTCGCGGCACCACTCAGGACCTGGCCAAGGCATCGGGCAAGTTCGGCCAAGACTTCAACCACTTCCTGGAGGCTGGAGTGGACATGGCCGGTCAATCTCAGGTAGATGGACAGATAAACTTGCTCAGTTTCTTTAAGGTTTTAACATTGTTTATGCTGATTATAAATATAAACATGCTGTTCATAAATTGTTCCAGTCCTGATAACTGTATATTTTCCTGGAGGATTTAATTGGTTTTTGTTTTGTGCAGTCTAAAGAAGATCAGACTCAGGTGGTGACCAACCTGAAGACCATTTCTATGTCATCCAGCAAGCTGCTGTTGGCAGCCAAGGCTCTGTCTACTGACCCCAATTCTCCCAACCTGAAGAACCAGTTGGCTGCTGCTGCACGGTTAGAACCCCACACATTATTTCTGTTCGTCTCATCTCTCTGCGTTCATCTATTTAACCCACTCAGACCAAACTGACAGATAAAAGACCTCGTTTCCATCAGTCTCCCAAATCTCACTTGATTATAGTGTCTGATTACTGTCACTCACTGTTAGGATTTATCTTTTGTTTAATGGAGCTGATTAAAGTTTTTATATCCATCTGCTGCCTGCTAAATGGATCGCATTTGCAGTGAACCCAAACCAACACCAACTGTTTAGCTGATACCATGTATGCTTTGTGGGTTGGCTTTTAAGGAAAACCTGAGCAGCTCTATTCTGGCTGAAATAAAGAAACTAGTCCGATTCATTGCGTTTCGGTATTGAGCTTATTACGTGTCCAGAGACACTTTTAAGAAAATGATAAACTTTTAAGTGATTTGTCTTTTTGTATGTCCTTATTTACTTTTAGCTGAGCTCTGAACTTGTTTTTGCACCATCAGCATTGTTTATACAGTGTAGGAAGTGTTACACAGTGGCTTGAAAACTGACATTGGCCTCCAACATGCTCTCACAAGTGAGAANCGCACACACCACATTGTCTTCTTTGTATATTAGCCTGTGAGTTCTGTCCTGTTGAATTTATACGTTTAAAAGGAAAAGGGAACAATTATGTAATGTGCGTGTGTGTGTGTGTGAGTGGGTATGACGGGCTTTTCAGAGCCAGGACTACCGAACTCCTATACTGCCACTCAAGAGCTTAGCTGAGTCAGAGGGAGAGAAAGCAGCACAGAAAGTGAGATAGAAGCTAGTGCGTGGTAACGTGTGTGGGTGGACTGTGTTTCTATACTCCCGCATCTCTCCCTCTCTCCCTCTCCCCAATCGCTGTGTTTTCCTCATCGCCATGTCTCTAACTCTCCCTCCTTCCACACATTTCCTCTCTCCCTCATCTCATATCTCTCACATCTCCTCCTTTCTCTGTTGATTTTAACAGTGCCGTGACTGACAGCATCAACCAGCTGATCACCATGTGTACTCAGCAAGCACCGGGTCAGAAGGAATGTGACAATGCTCTAAGGGAGCTCGAGGTATTTCTCTCGTTTCACATTTGTCTTATTTTTGTGCTCTCTTTCTCTCTCTTTCGGTTTCTCTATGTCTTCAGAGTTCATTTGTGACACAAGCTAGTGTAGCACACATTTTACAGTGTGAGATTGAAAAAGTTGTGTTCGAGTGCTCATTAGTTGGTCAATCCTGTACAGTCTTCTATCATATAGCAGGAAATGGTAATATTTATGCATTCGCATTTTGTGTACTGTACTGTTTTACTAGTGGGCAGTGTACAGAGATTATAACTTTATAGTGATCTGTGGCACAGACCGATCAGGCAGCAGTGCAAAAATCTAACCTAACCTAATTTGTCTTTCTTTAGTTTGTCACATTACATTGGGTTTTAAAAGACCCACGGTTGCTCTATTTCTCTGTGGTAGCTGAGTGTATTGCCTGACAGATCCACTCTGGCATGAGCGAGTATATGGTCAAAATGGCATTTTTTTTAAACTACTACTTAAACCGTGGGAATGCTGGCCCCTTCCACAAGAGTTTACGCTGCGCTCAATGCCAAGAGCGTAAACCAACCTTAAAGCATTTAGAGCTTACACTAGATATCTGCAGTTTTGCAACAAGTAAGGGAAATGCTTCAGTCACCACTGTAGTTTTGCTTAAACACAGTAGAAATAGTGGAAATTTATACTGGTGTTTTATAATACTCTCCCGTGCACCATTATGCTAAAAATGTTACATCACCTCATACAGTATGCATCACAATATTTAGAGGCATTTTTGGGGTTCGTTAAAAATTCTTAAGAAACAGACTGTTTAACAAGAAATAAGATAGAAAAATTAAACTACTGATGTAAATATAAGGTAAATAAGCTAATGGTGAGACAGGCTAACGTCTAGTCAGCTATTTTCAGCTTCAGCTGTGTGTTTTATACCAAAGCTCTCTTTCTTTATGAAACATGTCGTTGGTCAGTGTACTATAAATATAAACAATGCAGCAATTTATTGTGATAATGGTACCTTGCGCTTATATCATTCACCTACATACCATTTGTGTCATTTAAATATATTGAATTTGACTGTAATAATAAATTCATTTTTATTTGGGTTCATCTTAATTTATGTGTGCAACATCATGTAGGATTGTAACTACAATCTGTGTGTGTGTGTGTGTGTGTGTGTGTGTGTGTGTGTGTGTGTGTGTGTGTGTGTAGACGGTGCGGGGCATGCTGGAGAACCCAACCGAGGCAGTGAATGACATGGGCTACTTTGACTGCATCGACAGCGTGATGGAGAACTCCAAGGTGCACAGCGAATCCTCTCACTTATTGTCTTATTTTTCTGTGTGTTGTGTTGGGCCTGTAAATGACACTGACAGTGAAGTATTTTTAGTCACGCGTGTGACCTTGTGTTGATTGCTCTGCAGGTTCTGGGTGAAGCTATGGCAGGCATCTCCCACCATGCAAAGAACAGTAACCTGCCTGAGTTTGGAGACGCGGTCAGCTCTGCCTCCAAAGCCCTGTGCGGCCTCACCGAAGCTGCTGCTCAGGTAAACTGACATCACTGTTTGTGTGCATGCATGTATATATGTGTCTGTATGTTAGTTTGTATTTTTATATATCAGACTGGTTTGTTACTTCCCCTGATGATTCACACTTCATTTCTTCAACCTAATTAGACTGGTATGGAGTGAAGTATGTCAGTCTCCTGGTATCTCACACATTTGGAGTTAGAAAAGAGGTGCAAATAAGCAACCACAACCACCTACTGTGTTTCTTTTTTTCACTTCATGTGTTAATCCAATGCTTGTTAGAGAGATTCAAAATGACACGAAAATTTACTAAAAAACCTTTCCAAATGTGATCTCTACGTAGTTATGATAAAAAAATTATGTACATGTTTTTTTGGTGCTCAGTGTTGTTACTGATACCTAAGTGAGTAACCTACTCTGTAATCAGTAAGTAAGGGACATCACTGACCTTTTTTTTTTTTAAAAGCTCTGTTTATAGTGATCATGATAAGCACAAATGTGGTCATGTTCTAGTAGTCTCATTCTTTCTAATGTTAGCTAGTTGATTTTAAATGAAATGCATTAGCGAGCTCCATCAGTATTCTTGGATTGAGTAGGGTTGCAGTGGAGATCGATAGGTCACGTCAAAAAAACTCTTCCGTATAGCTGTTTTGTTTTCATGTTGTCAACAACAACATACCCCGTAGGTGAGTTATTTTAAATCACCTAGCGTTATCTGTAGAGAGTATCTGTAGTTTTTCTCACTTAGCCAGCATTTGCTGCAGCATTCGTTTGCTGCTGTGGGCTCCTAGCAATGAACTCCTTGTGCTCAGTTTTATTTTTAAGGTGTTTTGTCAGGTTACTTGTAGCATAGGAAGATGTTATAGTAGCTCCTACCCATATTTTCTCAGAGCACAGTTTGAAGTCTGCTTTGCATTGATTGCCATTATTAATAATTCTGAGTATATTCAGATTTTATTCATTGTCATCTGTTCTTTATTGCAACAATTTACAATAAGCTTATATCCCATAGTATCACATGCTGGTGTCTGTAATTGAGCATGGTCCCGGATTGATACCAGATACTAATATTGGTATTGACGCAGTCCTTGCATGCACAGTGCAGTAAGCCTGATTTCAAACAACTCTTCTTCTTATCTAGGTATGTGTACAGTGTAGAGAGATCTTTTTTTTTTTGTAAGCATAAACTCTGAGAAGATGAGGCTATGCCTATCATTAAGGAGAGAAGAGACAGAAATGGAGCTTGAGGGTTTTAAATGCATCATTAGAGACCAAACTGACAGAAAAACCAACAGAAGGAGTGTTTTTTGTTTTGTTTTTTTCTTTCTCTTTTGTTCCATCCTGCTGTGTGTCTTGATTTCTTTCTTTTTGTTTCTTTTTTTTTTTTTTTTGCCACCCCCTGCACACACTCACACAGTGGAAGTTCATAATGGCTTTGATAGGGGATGATGATGAGTCATGTTTAAATGCTCCCAGTCTCTCTCTCTCTCTCTCTCTGCTGCTATAAAAGTATTCATTCTGCCTTTGTGGTTCAGCATCTCACACTCTTATTAGAACATTGATTTCTAGTAGAACATTACTGAGGAAAGTGATTTGGAGTAGCTTGTGTGTGTATGTATATGAGTTGTTGCCAAGGCAGATGGTGAGAGAAGCTGAACTGGGTGATGTGGCTCTTCTGGTGAGAACAGAACTAAGCCTGTGAAAAGTTTTTGGTTCGACTCCAAAAAGGTCATAAGAAGAATCAAATGCTGTCTTCTTAAAACTCCTTGCCTTTTTTGAGAAGCTTTGTTAACGTAAGAAGTGTTTTTGAAATTATCCATGATTTGAACCTTTGAGACTTATGAATGGAGAATTTACACTCTGTAAAGTGGATGTGACTGTGAGTGCTCAGGCCCTGGACAGAGCCTTTAACCAGCAGTATAGACAGATTCACAAGGCCATCACAGGGCTGCTGATTAAGTCTGTAGGATAATCATATGGTCTTTGGGCCACAAATACAGTCGTGGCCAAAAGTTTTGAGAATGACACAAATATTAGTTTTCACAAAGTTTGCTGCTAAACTGCTTTTA
>CM074961.1:14165950-14205235 GCA_037577455.1 Pangasius macronema
AGCGCCTCGCATGGCTGCTTTAAGGACCTCTTCTCTCCTTATAGGGGGAAGATGTGACCCGTCATTCCATTCATCTCATTGTAGAAATACAATGACAATAAATGCTGTCTATCTGTCTATCTATCTATCTATCTGAACAGGGAGAATGAGATCAACTTCAAAGATTAGGAACCTGAATACCAGATGAAAATAAAATTAGGCCAGTCAAAAACTGGCAATACTACTGAAATATATTCAAAAAGATAATGTCTGGATTTTTTTTTCATTACTGTTTACACTCCTTATGCCTTAATTGTTTATATGGTTGTATTACATGGAGATTTGCATCACACTAAATTGCAGCACCGTTTGCTGTCATTAGGTGATGGTTACGAACGTTACGTCCCTGCTGAAGACAGTGAAGGCTGTGGAGGACGAGGCCACTAAAGGCACACGGGCACTGGAGGCCACCATTGAGCACATCAGACAGGAGCTGGCTGTGAGGAACCTTTTTACTTTGATCTCTCACTCATTTAAAATTCGTCTATATTGTTAGCCTTGGATTATCTAGAGCATCCGCTAATCAAGTCCCTGTGAATGAGCTGTTTTTATAGAAAAGATAACTTAGTAGATAATATATTAGAACAAGTGTGTTAATGTACATCTGATTTGAATTACAGGCGCCACTATTTTCACTATTGCCTACAGTTGTAGAAAATTAATGAACACCTTCTGATCAGACAATATCGAACATTCAGCAGATCTGTGGAATGATACTGAGATGATGGTACTAAAAATAAACACATAATTAGATTAATCAGGGTTTAGAGGTCCTGCTTAGAATGTCACTGAGCTGTTGTTATGGTTTATGATGACCCAGTATCGTGTGGCCTCTTAGGTGTTCAGCAGTCCAGATCCTCCTCCAAAGACAGCTACTCCCGAGGAGTTTATCCGCATGACCAAAGGCATCACACAGGCCACAGCCAAAGCAGTGGCTGCTGGAAATTCGTGTCGCCAGGAGGACATCATCGCTACTGCCAACCTGAGCAGAAGAGCCATCGCTGAAATGCTGCACTCCTGCAAGGTGACACACACTCTTACAGCCTAGCCCATAGCTCTCAGCTTGATGTTTTAGTCCTGTTTATTTTATTTTATACTCTCTCCCTGCAGCAAGCGGCTTACCACCCAGAGGTAAGCCCGGAGGTGCAGTCTCGTGCCCTGCGCTTTGGAAAGGAGTGTGCCAATGGCTACCTGGGTCTCCTGGAGCATGTGCTTGTGGTAAGTTAGTGCTCCTTATTGGCCAGAGTGTTTACAGTTGCTGCAGGCAGGGAGATCCTCTTACTCTGTTACACACACAAATGTCTTAAAACTTCTGGGGGTCTTGTTAGGGGTATGTGTGGAATATTTGGAGTGTCATTTGACATTGCGCTGCTTGTTATTTCAGCAGTGTGCCAAAATCTCAGCCTCCAGTCTCTCCTTACAGTGGTCTGCACAGTGAATTCCTGTATTGCTTTCTCATTATGTTTGACTGTATCATACATTTCACAGCGTATTCACACTTGGGTGAATAATCATGTCTGTAGCGAGGATTATTTTTAGGCTCATTTGAATAGGGACTCATTATTGCAGGCTTGCACAGAAAACCTTCACAAAACCTTCTGAACCGTGGCTTAATAGCAAAACAATTGTATCATTACATCATTTTCTCTGTGTGCACAGTTTTTGCAATATGTATGATAATAGGTATATCCACATCGATATTGTTCTTATTAATGTTCATTTACTGATTTCGTTCTTTATTTAATTGATGTCTCTTTAATTCTGCTAGGCACTTGCCAGTATCTCACATAAAGCCTTTCATTCAAAGCAGTTTTACTGAGAAGGCACTTACTCTACAGATTACAAGAAGTCTTTCCCCACCATTCTGAATCTTAAACCAGAAAGTAATGAACATGTTAAACCTTCCAGTTATTGGACACTTGGCCCCAGAAGTGGATTGCTTTTTACAGATGGTGTGATCCACACTTAAGTTCACTTGGGGTGAAGTCCAAATCACAGTTTTTAGGTAGAGCAGACATGTTCTGGACCATACCTGGGTTCAAAAACAGTGTTCACACTCAGTCAGGTGTGCCATAATCTCAACTGAAATGGCCTGGAAACAGAAGACCCTGTGAAAAGGACCTTACTGTCAGCACCCTAGGAAAAGCTAGATTGTTGCTAAGTACACTGTATCCATTTTCCTGTGTAGATTAAGCTCTGGTACTGGACAAATTATCAAACAACCTGCATTTGTGAGTAGTATTATCCTGACAGTTTTAATCTCTTTTCTCTGTTCTACTGGGGTCTATATGTATGTGTGTTGGTTCACTGTGGTAGCCGGTGAGTAGGAGCTGACTGACCTGCACGAGTGTGTGCCCTTTATTGTGTGTGTATCCAAATAGATTAACAGCCTTTGACCCCAAGCGATATTCTTATCCACTCACACCTGGCTCAAGATTTTTAGAGTATTGCTATTTTAAAACAACAGTGTGGACTCAAATGTTTGTTTTCTACAGAGCAGTATGCATGACTGAGGAGGGAGCATTGTGCTATCATTTGGATATCATAACTATCTGACTAGGGTCCGTTTTTAATAATGAAGTACTGTCAAATGCTAATGAACACCATATGAAAAGGAAGCTAATGGTAGATCAAGATTTAACATCAGACTCTGAAATTGTTCAACTGTGCTTTAAAAATTGTAACCCTAGTGTAAAAACATGATTGGGTAATGCTACATCATGTTTTTTTTTTAAACTTAATATTGTTTATATTCAGCCTTTAAAACCCTTATTATATGGTTATATGCCTAAATGCCCAAAATGTGTTTTTTTTTTTTTTAATCCAGAGATTTATATATGTAAATGTAGGCTTAGAGTATAAAAGAAACAATGCTTTTTTCTGTTTATTTAACGTGATAAAGTGCATAAAGTTAGTTACAGGTCATACTGTGTGGGGTTACACATGCAGTGAATTATTTAGTGAAAATTACTTGCATGGATTCAGACTGTGTTCATAACAAATTAACCATGCGTCTGAACATGTGATAGTATTAGTACTGAAATGTCTCAGTGCATTAGAAACATTATTAAGGTTTGACAGCTGAACATTTTAATGTATGAGGCGAAGAATTTGTGTGCATGTGATGTTGCCTCTACTTTCAGGTAAAGTGTTCTATGTTGAATTGATAATTACTTTGTATGTGTTTGTATATTAGGGGTGTGTGTTATTCTTTGGTGTGTGTGTGTGTGTGTGTGTGTGTGTGTGTGTGTGTGTGTGTTGCTGGGGCTGAGGCTTTTCTTAGTACTGTATTTGAATGGGCAGAGAGTGACATGCCTGCCAGCCCTCCTAGCCGCCAAACTAATAACAAACACCTGTTATACACCAGCACAACTCTAAAGGACACTCTGAGGACATTCTCTCTCTCTCACTCACACACACACACACACACACACACACACACACACACACACACACACGTAGTACAAGCATCAGTAAAACAAGAAAATGGTAATATATTTTGAAGTCAGTTTGTGCATGATGATATGTTCATGACTTATAACTTTGAGTGCCTTGTGTCATGTTGGTCTGAGTTTGAGATCAAATGGACATTTGCTTTAAGAAAGAATGTCACACATTGTACTACTGAACATTATGCCACTATGCCATGTTCTTTATTGGCTGATATATTGAGAAAACTAGGTGTCGTCCATTTCCTCACTTGTTTCTTCATATTTCTCTAGATTATCCAAAAGCCCACTCATGATCTGAAGCAGCAGCTGGCATCCTTCTCCAAGAGGGTGGCTGGCTCAGTCACTGAGCTCATCCAGGCAGCTGAAGCCATGAAAGGTGCTGATACAAAAACATGTCTGTGGCTACCAAGATGCACTCCAAATCCAGCCTTACACTGTGTTATTTCTCACACACACATCCACAGGGTTGGCTGTGATAGCTCCTGTCATACCTCATATACCATGTGTGGGATTTTGTTATTAACTGACTTAACTTTATCAAAGAAACATGCATTCCTCAAATCCACTGATAGTGTATGTACAGCATATTCATAGTAGGATTACACCCAAGTTTATGTGTTAGTCGAGTTCTCAAATCGAAACTTTACATAGCCAGACATTCAGCACTGCTGTCTTTCCATGCTGTTTCACACAGTCAACTCTCTCAGTCAAGGTGCTAATACACACTTCTCGATTTTTAACAGACGCAGATGCAGTGGTGAAGTATTGAAGGGTAGTTGGGAGGTGGTGCATGTATGTGTGTTTGTGTGATAGTGGATGGGAGATTTATAACTGGTACTGATTCCTCCATTCTCTTACAAATTGTAATTCAAATCCAAAGTTCTAAACTTGATACCAGTAAAACATAAGAAGAGAAGTTATGATGTGTCACCAAGTAGTTCAGCGGTCACAGTAAAGGTCAGTGAGCATAAAACCCTATCTAACATGTCTAGAGAAACCAGCACAAAGTTACATGCTATGTCAATCTATATAGATCTTCCTAACAGTCTATTCTTCTCTAAAATTCATTCTTTCTCATCAAAATATTTCCCTCAAACTCAGACATACGTAACACTCTAATATAATAATGTGTTCATCACACAGGATCAAGAGATCCAAAATGGTGTACCTGACCTATCTATCCATTTTTAACCTAATTCAATATTCAGGATTACGTTCCTAATCTCCAGCTTTTCTGTTTATCTGGCAGGCACTGAATGGGTGGACCCCGAGGATCCCACAGTCATCGCAGAGAATGAGCTGCTGGGTGCAGCGGCCGCCATCGAAGCCGCCGCCAAGAAACTGGAGCAGCTGAAACCACGAGCCAAACCTAAGGTGAGAGGGGCTTTTCCCCCGCCTTCAGCTCAAGCCAGCCATCTGCTACAGGCTTAACTTTTCCATAGTTGGGTTTCAGCCTTGGGCTGGGTTACCATATTTAATGGTGCTCTTACTGTGAGGAAAAGCCCTCCCTTGATTGAACTGATGACCAGGGGAAATGTCTAATATCACATTATTAGCTGGAACACACCATTATGCTACATTAGCTACGACACGTTAGCATGGCATCTTGAAAATGGGCATTGCCTTGCTTTGATATTGTTGATGCTTTATGCTGAAATGGTGACTACAGTTTTCTGGGAATCATCATGTCCGCATGTTCTTGTTTGCTTCAAACAGTTTGCCCTGGGAAGAAAGGTAAACCTGAAATTGTATGAAATATAAAAATCTGCGTTTTATAACTTGATTTCTCATATGTAGCATGCTATGAATCATTTTCATTTCCAACGCCATCAGACATAAACCCAGATGCCATTGTGCCGTTTTTCCATCCAGCATGCTGAAAAACATTCAATAGAATCCCTGCCGGGTGACAGAAATGATAGTAGTGTTGGCTTGTGTTTTTGAACAGGAGGCTGACGAGAGCCTGAACTTTGAGGAGCAGATTCTGGAGGCAGCCAAGTCCATCGCTGCAGCCACTAGTGCGCTGGTGAAGGCGGCATCTGCTGCACAGAGAGAGCTGGTGGCCCAGGGCAAGGTGCGAGCATCGCTCATATACATAATGGCAGTGCCTTTTAGCACATAGCATGGTGTTGTTTGGATTAAATGAGCAGATTGTAATAAAATTTGGAGTTTTAAGAAAAAAAATGTTTGTGTTTATAACATCTGTGTATTTGCCTCCTCTACTCAGGTTGGCGCCATCCCAGCAAATGCAGTTGATGATGGACAGTGGTCTCAGGGTCTCATTTCAGCTGTAAGTACTGTTTAGAGTGGATAAATACAGTTACGACCAACAGTTAGGGCCATCACTTTCAGAGATGGCAGGTTGTGTCTGAAAGCCCTGTAACACAAACAGTAGCATGTCTACATAATTGGAAACTTGGACAAGCTTGTTGCATATTTGTAAAGGTCATTTCATAATAAGAGATGATGCCACTCGACACTCAACATTAATGTAATGGCTATTTGTCACTCAAACCTTATTTTAAATGCCATATTTTTCCTATATTGAATAATAACTTGTTAAACAGATTCCTCTCACTTAATCTTTGACTGATGTGGTCTCTGATTTCACTTTTACAATCATCAAGAAATCCAGCTCTTATGAATCCAGCCTTCTTTCTCATCTGGGAAAATAGTATTGCATGGCATTTTTACCTGATATTCACAGTAGGCAATGAAAGATCAATTAAAATTGAAATATCTAAGCTCATGGGTTGATGTAACCATGCTTGTTCTTTTGTTCCAGGCCCGCATGGTTGCTGCAGCAACCAATAACCTGTGTGAGGCGGCGAACTCAGCAGTACAGGGCCATGCTAGTGAGGAGAAGCTCATTTCTTCAGCCAAACAGGTGGCTGCCTCCACAGCTCAGCTGCTTGTGGCCTGCAAGGTCAAGGCTGACCAGGACTCACAAACCATGAAGAGACTGCAGGTCAGTTGGGGATGTGGGTAAAGGTGAATGAGTGAATGAGAGTATGAACAGAGGAGCAGTAACCTAGGACACTCAGGAAGCAGTGAAAAAGCCAAAGCAAAGAAAACCAGTTCAGCCACCGCGACTTTTAAAGTGTATTTTACACATTGTTCTCTCTTATTCTTTCTCTGTCTGTTTCCTTCTCTGATTTTTTTCCTTATCATTCCCTTCCATATGTGTCACACATTTCTGCTAGATCTCTCTTGCACTGATATTGTCATTTGCTAAAAAGGGAAGGCTCATATCTTTTTTCTCTATCCACAACAATAAAGTGTGTGTGGTGCTAGAGGTGCATCTGGAGCCAGGAATAGTCCCTGGTCTTGCCTTCTAGGCATACATGGCATTCCCATCCATGTCAGCTGTCCCATTCAGCTTAGATCATTCTATGTTTAGTCCCATTATACACATCCTACCGGTTAGTTGTTTTCTATGGGATACGTCAGCATGGTGTTTTTTTTTTTTTTTATAAATCTTTTCATTAGATTAGAAAATGAAGTGTATGGACACTCTCGTATTACAGTTAAAAGCAAGTATGTTTGTAGTATTTAACCAGAGCAGTTGTACATTTAATGGTTCTTGGCCTATTTTTGTCTTGAGCATTCATGTAACCATTAGCGTTTCCTCAATTAATTGTCACTTGTCTCAATATCAAGCCTATTGGGAGTCTACAGATACTCTCATCCTTTAAAGATTGTGGCACTTCTATGGCGTCTCAAGTTCTCCCATTCAGTCAGCAGAGTCTTAGCCCTTCTGAATCTGTAGTGGCAGCTGTACCCTGCTCGTGTGTGGATCAAGGATTTCCTCAGCCGTATCTTTTTCTCACTGAGACTGTTGGGGATAAATGAGTGCCTACAGTTGACTTCTGTTGAGCCATTCACCATCATAGATGCACTAATTATAGGATTTTTTTTTAAAACCCATGCACAGAATATCAGGGATTAATATGTGTAACATATCTATGGTTATAGAGTATTTATCATTTTCTGTACAAATAGAAAGGACTTCAGAAACATGTTTAAAAGATAGCTTGCAGAATTCTTGCATATTGACGTATTTGTTAAATCGCATCTTGTCTTATTAGCATTCCTTTATTCGTGACAGAGGTAATGTAAATTCAAACCAGAGTGAATAAACATAAGGTTGAGATAGAGATAAAGATAGTTTTGTCCCCCACACTGGCAAATTTGTTCTGCCTTATGTCAGCTGCTTTAAATGTTCAGATGAGTGGGTCTCTTACCAGTAATTCAGCATGCAGTAACCACTCTTACTGCATGCTGATGTTAACATGTAAACAATGTGTATCCGTCCACTCTGACAATGCCATACCCAGGCAACAAACTGAGACTATGGCTCATGTCCTGGCTAGTCTAAGGCTAGTATTGGCTAAGAGGACATAATTAAAGCCCTGACACTTGTATAGGCAGAGCATTGAATCTCTTCCAGTAGTAAGCAAGAAATCTTTTGCCATCACTTCCTCAAAAGGCAAAACAAGAGAAAAAAGTATGTTTGAGGAAGAGCTGCCAGAGGAGTCACTTAGATGTGTGTTTTGTTTCGAGTGAATCATCAGCAAACTACTCATTCACTCTGCATTGCCTTTTAAAGACATCTCAGGAGCAGTGTTATGGTTGACCACAGTCTTTTCAGGAGGCCTGCATTTGTTTGAGGATGTATGATGCACTACTATAGCACTTAGGTTCTGAGTTGGCTCTACTTTGACTAAAGTGTTTGATCTGTGGTTATCTTAGGGATCTAGGCCTATGGCTTCCAAATCTTGTTTTGATTTAGAGCTATGTAATTAACAAATCACTCATAACGTCACTAATCGGTGATGTTTCCAACAGTGTTGTAACGGCATAATATAGTGAATCATAAACCTACAGTACATAAGCCAAGAGAGATGGAGAGCTGTCTTAATTAACACATCATGAAAGGTTTGAAATATTCTTACTGCTTACTTCTTCTTCAGGCTGCTGGCAACGCTGTTAAGAAAGCTTCAGATAATCTAGTGAAGGCGGCTCAGAAGGCTGCTTTCGATGCCCAGGATGACCAGGCTGTAATGGTGAAGAGCAGGATGGTGGGCGGCATCGCTCAGGTAAGATAAAGAGAGTCAGCAACACCTGCTTGAGCTGAGATGGGCCCTTACTTATTAATGTTATGAACACGTAAATGTGTGTGGAAATTGGCATGCTGAAGAATACAACTTAGCACTCTTCATTGGAGGACCCTGTGCCTTTCGGAGAGAGCATGTTTTCACACTTATGACCCAAATGCAACGTGATGTTTTTGCCAGCAGGCACATTTTAGATAGAAATTGGGGATATAGCTAGTATTGCCCCACCATCCTTAAGTAGGATTGTGCCCATGGTGCTGGATGTCATAATTTCTCTGGAACCAAACTGTCCACTGATGCGCCACATTGAAACAATCATTACTTTTTTTTCACATTAAAATGATATAAACTAATAAAAATATTAAACACAGCCTAATACTTTACTGATCAACAGCTACCTCTTTTTTATTATTATTATTTTTTTGTACTTCCTCTTGGGACTAAAAGTCCTTTTTGAAGTAACATAATTGTTTCATTGTTGGAGTGTGTGTATTTAAATAAGCAGTGACACACACGCACAGTGGCTGCAAACAAGTGATATATATATTGAGCTCCATTACTTACACCTGTTGGTATGACCTGCGTACTGACATTTGATGAATCCCAATTTTATTGTGCAGCCTTTTATATTTTATGCATAAAAAACAATTTAGAATTTTAATTGGGATTACGTTATAATCATATCCAGTTATATTGCCTTTTTGTCTTGTACATGTTTATATATGATGAGATTAAATACAGTGGCACACTTAACTTATTTCAGCTCATTTTCAGTTGTCATGTACATGTATTCATGGATTTACAAACTGTGTGTGTGTGTGTGTGTGTGTGTGTGTGTGTGTGTGTGTGTGTGTGTGTGTGTGTGTGTGTGTGCAGATCATTGCTGCTCAGGAGGAGATGTTAAGGAAGGAGAGGGAGCTGGATGAAGCCAGGAGGAAGCTAGCCCAGATCCGACAGCAGCAGTATAAGTTCCTGCCCTCAGAGCTGAGGGAGGACGGCCATGAGCAGTGAAGAGTTCCTCACACACTCTCAGATATGCCACTGAGGGCTGCCAGGCCTGAGAGCTTCTTCTATCCAAGTGTTTAGCTACAATCGCAGGCTTGCAGGCTTGCTGGAGCAACATCCAGGCTAAATAATTAAGCAATGCAGTGGGTAAAAAGTGAACAAATGTATCAGGATATCTATTTTAAGTTGTTTATTTCTTTATTTGTCTCTTTTATGAGCATCACCATGCCACCCGTTTCTTTTTTGCTTTTTTTGTTTTGTTTTTTTGCACATTGTATGCAAGTAACTGCGCTTTTAATAGAGCATTATGATTAGTTTAGTAGTAGATTATTTAGATTTAGTTTGATGTACCTAAAATGCATGGGTCCTTAGTGGAGCTACACTTGTTTTTAATGATCTGTACTCATTTCACAGACCTTCAGCTGCGTTGAACAGTAGTATTTTCTAAGAGCTGAATGATTAGATGTGAAAAGGTGAATGGTTTCCCGGTCACTGGTCATTATGTGGATATATATTGTGGTCTGTCAGATGACCAAAGAGTGGGGTAAGAGATATTTTGACAACTTTTGTGACTCATATGGGGGTTTGTGGGGGGGTGTTTGTGACATTTAGTCAGCTTCCAAAGATGATGCGGTTTGGTGATAAAGGCTGTCGGTTAGGCCTTCTCCTGGTCATCTAAATCAGGAACAGTTGAGTGCATATTTGTGCCAATTGGACCAGCAGTGCAATGATTAACTTTGCGTTGAAACAATTCAGAGAGAAAACATATCATTTTTTTAAAGAAAAGAATAATAAAGCTATGAAAATGTTACAAATGTTATCTTCTATTAAATTTATGTTAATACACGTTTGTCAGTGTTTTGTTGTTTGTAAGAACAGTTATGCCTACTGGTAATTCTGTCAACTTTGGTCTGTTATGGAGTATAAAAGCCATATTTTTTTTTCTTTTTTTTTTTTTGTTGGTCAAATCATGAATTATTGGTCACTATGGTGCTACAAAACAGATTCCCTTTTTAATATTGACATTAACTGATCTTCAAGCATCAAAGTATTTGTAGTCTAAATGATTATAAAGATGTCATTGTGATTCACTTAACAAGTATAATTTGAAAATAGTTGCTGAAATAAAATCCTTATAAGTGTTTTGTCTAAACAGTAATATGACAAATTTAAATAGCCATGTTTGATCAAAACAGTTATATTGCATTCAATGCATTTAAAAGTGCCTGCATATGTTTTTTTTAATAAGCGTGTATGCATAACTGTTAACATTTTCCAATATTATGTGCACTTCATTCTTTGTCTAACTTAACAAAATCATATAAATTCACTCTTCCAAGGACATTGTGTGCCTTTGCCGTGTTTATGTATATATTTTTTCCTTTTTTTTTTCTTAACTAGAAAAGCAATCCTAAAAAAATCTCACTATAATGTGAGATAATATATGGCCAAAACTATGTGGGTGCCTGACCATCACACCCATATGTTGTTCTTCCCCAAACTGTTACCACAAATTTGGAAGTGCACAATTGTATAGAACGTCTTTATATGCTGTAGCATTACAGTTTCCCTTCACTGGAACTAAGGGGCCCAAACATGTTCCAGCATGACAGTGCTACTGTGCACAAAGCAAAGGTCCATGAAGACATGTTTTGCCAAATTTGATGTGGAAGGAATCGAGTGTCCTGCACAGAGCCCTGACCTTAACCCCACTGTAACTCAACTGGAATGCCGACTGCACCCCAATCCTCCTCACCCGACACCAGTACCTGACCTCACAAATGCTTTTGGGCTGAATGGGCAAATCCCTACAGCCATACACCAAAATCTCATGGAAAGTCTTCTAAGAAGAGTGGAAATTATTATAACAGCAAAGGGGGACTAAATCTGGAATAAGAAGCTCAGCAAGCACATATATGCGTGATGATCAGGTGTCCAAATCCTTTTGGCCATGTATAGTCAGGTCCATAAGTATTTGGATAGTGACACAATTTTCATAATTTTGCCTCTGTACACTACCACAATGGATTTGAAATGAAGCAGTCAAAATGTGCTTGAAGTTGTAGACTTTCAGCTTTAATTCAAGGGGTTTAACAAAAATATTGCATTAACTGGTAAGGAATTACAGCCATTTTATACAGAGTCCCTCCATTTTCACAGGCTCAAAAGTAATTGGTTAAACTAATATAATCATAAATATTAGGATTATTTTTAATACTTGGATGCAAATCCTTTGCAGTTAATGACTGCCTGCCTACTCTTGAACCCATAGACATCATCAAATGCTGAGTTTCCTCCCTTGAGATGCTTTACCGGGCCTTTACTGCAGCCACCTTCAGTTACTGATTGTTTGTGGGTCTTTCTGCCTTCAGTTTTGTCTTCGGTAAGTGAAAAGTATGCTCAACTGGGTTGAGGTCATTGGACATTTTAGAACATTTTAACTCATTTGCCTTAAGAAGCTCTTGGGTTGCTTTTGTGGTATGTTTTGGGTCATTATCCATCTGTACTGTGAAGTGCTGTCTTACCGGTTTTGCAGCATTTGACTGAATCTGAGCAGGTCTGAGCAATCTGTACGCTTTAGAAGTCATCAATTAACACCAGTGACCCAGTTCCACTGGCAGCCATACATGACCGTGCCACACTTCCTCCACATGTTTGACAGACGATGTGTGATGCTTTGGCTCATAAGCCCTTCCTTTCCTTTTCCATACTCTTCTATTCCCATCACTCTGGTACAAGTTAATCTTGCATTAGAACTTTTCAGGCTTTTTTAGAGTTTTTTTTTTTTTTTTTTAAATCAATGTCTAATATGGCCTTTCTGAGTGTTAACAGTGGTGCTTGAGGTAAACTGTCAGTATTTACATTCCTGACTTGATTGTAGACATTGACAATCATACGCCTACCTCCTCCAGAGTGTTCTTGACATGTCTAGATGTTGTGAAGGGGTTTTTCTTCAACAAGGAAAGAATTCTGCCATCATCCATTTTAAGTCCAGGCCTTTTGGTGTTGCTCACCAGTGCATTCTTTCTTTTTAAAAATGTACCAAATTGTTGATTTGGCCACTGCTAAAGTTTCTGCTCTGTCTCTGATAGGTCTGTTTTGTTTTGTTTTTTCAGCTGAATCATGGCCTCCTTCACTTGCATCGACACCTCTTTGGACCACACATTGAGAGTTCCCATGAACAGCTACCAAATGCAAATTCCACACTTGGACTCAACTCCAGACCTTTTATCACTTTGTCATCAAATAATGAGAAAACAGGCTACACCTGTCCATGAAACTGCTTATCTGTCAACTGTCCAATTACTTTTGAGTCTGTGAAAATGGAGGAACTCTGTTAAAAAAACAAAACAAAACATGGCAGTAATTCCTAAATAGTTAATGCAATATTTTTGTTAAACCCCTTGAATTATAGCTGAAGGTCTACACTTCAATCACATTTTGATTGCTTCCTTTAAAATCCATTGTGGTGGTGTACAGAGACAAAATTACGAAAATTGTGTCACTGTCCAAATACTTATAGATCTGACTGTAGTCTTTAGACACTCTGTCTTTTTCCATTCTAGCTTGGATTTCTTTATGAGGTGTATGTGGTTGTACTATTATCTGAAATCTCTTACTGCAGTACTGCAGGAATTTAATTCATATTATATTTCATTGATATTATTTTTACTCTGCATTTGTGAAATCATAAAATCAGTTATATATGAGATTAGCTCACCCAGTACTTGTTTATGGCATAATTTGTTGCTTGATGTGGCTATTCCACAATACTCAGAAGAAGAAGGCATAGATGCAAATGCTTACTTTTCATCAAGAAAACTATAATAA
Source organism: Pangasius macronema (assembly GCA_037577455.1). Classification (NCBI taxonomy): domain Eukaryota; kingdom Metazoa; phylum Chordata; class Actinopteri; order Siluriformes; family Pangasiidae; genus Pangasius; species Pangasius macronema. Next base: position 14,179,395 of record CM074961.1, read on the forward strand.
ATATGTGGTTTGGAAAAGCCCATAAAGTTACATATAGCCACCCTTTCCCTGTGGTAAGCATATATTGCATTCCTTGCATTTGCTTGTAGAAACATGATTGGCTGATTTTTTTTTTTTTTTTTAATGATGCAATAACACTTGCCTTTCCTTATCAAAACTAATTCTTATTTACTACTGAGATTTTGACTCTGTTATGTAAAACAATGCCGCAAAACCACTGCAGTGGAAACACTTTCCTGTTTCAACCAGTTTGTGTATTGGTATTATTTCCCTTAAAAAAAAAACTACAGTGTAGGGTGAATTTTTTTAAACCTTAAATTTCAGCTTTATCAGAGTTGGTTCTATTGCAGATAATAATTTCTTTGACTCCACCATAATTTTCTAATGGACAGATTTTAAGGTGCCAGGGTCGGTCTCTCTCTCTCTCTCTCTCTCTCTCTCTCTCTCTCTCTCTCTCTCTCTGAGTCGTTCATTCTCTCTCCATGACCTGGGTCCAAGATGCCTATCATTTTAACACCCACCCAACGCCCAAACACTTCAGATGTGAAGACACACTAATGTTCACATCATTATGAGGTCCCATCATTAGTAGCTGTTTCCATAACCACATATCTTCACTTTAAAGTAGAACTTCAGTCAGAATTCTCACGTTACTAACAAGAAATAAACACAGATAGACACTAGTTAGCATTATTCAAATGACATTATGCTGGCTGGTAGCTATCACTTGTGTTTATCCACTGCATGATGTCTGGTTGAGGTACACTGCTAGTTATATTATGCGGTTGGGTAAAGCAAGGGGATTCTAGTTTGCCTTTTATAAACAGGAAGAAGAAGAAGAAGAGATAGTTCATACATATGTCACTAATGTTGGGAACGTGTATAGGGAATATAAGGGGTGTTTGGGAACTGGTCTAAATATATAACACTTTGGAACTAAATGAATTGTGCGAATTCTTCTCCAGTAGGACTGTAGATTCGACCTTTTGTAAAATAGTGATATAAATATGATTGAACAATAAATAAATCGATCTTACTGTATATCCCACTTTTCTGCACCTTTCATGCAAAAAAAAAAAAGACCACGTCCATAAACTCATGCTACTGCACTAAACACGCCAGCATGGCTTCTTCTCATGGTATTTTGTACGGTTCCACCCCACAACTCATCCCCGCTTGTGCTTTCAGAGTCTCCCAAAGATGGACAAAATCACTCCGTCCAAATCCAAACCAACTCGTGCGCACGGATCAGCGCGCGCGACGTCACTGCTGCACCGAATGACTTAAGCGAGCTTTCCAAAAAAAGTGCTGCTCTCGTTTTGGACAGGATTCCTGCCTCCCACACCGCCCAATCCCAGTCAGGCGCTGGACCTTCACTCTCCTGGAGCCCTCGGTGCTGTTCACTACTTCGCATCAGCCCTCCGCGTCTGCTCCCAGCTTTTCTCAGCGTGCACCAGACACTGTCCCAAAGCAGCAACCATGGAGGCCATCAAGAAGAAGATGCAGATGCTGAAGCTGGACAAGGAAAATGCCATAGACCGCGCCGAGCAGGCTGAAATGGACAAGAAAGGAGCAGAGGACAAATGCAAACAGGTATTGGAGTAGTGTGTGTGTGTGTGTGTGTGAGAGAGAGAGAGAGAGAGAGAGAGAAAATCCCAATGCTGTCCCTTATCATTCCAGAAGTTTTTAGGAATAAGCATTATAAAATAGACACTTTCTAGTGTTTTAGAATTTGGCCAAATAGCAATCTAATGATGTGATGTCCATTTTGTTTTTAAGATGATAAAACACAACTGACTTCCAGTTTAATGAGTTAGGCTCAAACAGAGAACTTTATATTTGATACTGACTCATAAAAGTGTATATGAAAGCATTCAGTGTGAAAGGAATGCAATTAAATTGAGAAGTCTGATACAACCTAGAGCTGTGTATCAGTATGGCTAAAAAAGGACATCTTTTCATCCCAGTTGTTGCATAAATTAAGGCAGGCCTATGCTGATAATTCCTGACATCATGAGAAATACAGCTACTCTCATCCTTTTGGACTGTTTTATTTCATAATGTCTGCCAACCACTGATGATTATAAAAAATACCAGAGATGAATGTGTGAGCATCCATGTGATTAAACAGTGGTGAAGTGGACTTACAGCTCAGTGACAGCTCAGTTATTTGACTAAATACAACACATAATCTCCAGACACACAGCCCCGGGTGAGGTGTGTTTGAGTTTATTATAGGCAGCGTCAGATGCTTAGTATGAATGTCACAAAATGACATATGGAGTGTGACCTTTATATTCAGCCAAACTTGTGGGTAAATGTTACATTATGTTTGCAGAACATCGTAGGACATGCTTGTCTGGTCACTCACAGTTTATGAATTTCTCAGAGACTGCCAAAACTGCAGTTTCCCCTCCATACTTTTACAGGCCCCATGCATCTTGGGTAGCAAGTATGCTCTTGACTTCACTTTGTTTTTCTTACTTGTCTCAGTAAAGAATCTTGGCTTCAGATCCTTAGCTCAAGCTGATGAAGAATTTATGTCTCACATTTTTCTCCCTGGTATCATTACATTGGCATTTCTCTTAGGCTTCAGGGATATTGTACTCAACTCCTCATTGAGGAGGTTACTGGTGTTTTTGCCATTACTGGTGGTTTTGCTGGTCAGTAATGTTATATGAAGTTATTGACTGTTCATTTTTAGGAATATTTTCTTGCCCTCTGAGGCCCTGAGGCACAGTTTTTTGAATTTAGATTCTCTTATTTCCTTTTAAGTAAGAAGAGCTATGTGGAGTACACAGAGGCATGTGTCCTTGAACATGTGCCAGTCCTTGGATGTGTGTGTGTGTGTGTAATACAATATAATTTTCCAAAATGATCACCATCAAGTGCCATGTAGACTCTACTCATTTGGACGGTAGTGTTTGATCAGAAGATTCTCATCTATAAAACTTCATATTGGGCCTTTATTTAATCTAGCCAGCCTTTTTGTGCTCTATGTATGACAGTGTTCTTCTTAATTAGTGTTGCTTCAAAGAAAACCACATTCTAACCACAGTCTTAAACCAAGCGGTTGCTGCTGATGACATCCTTCTGTCCCTTTTCTTTTTTTGCATTTCCTGATCACCAACGGGGTCAAGGCTGTGTACAGAGTCAAAGGTTACCCAACCACAAGGTTCTACAGCAGCCCCAGCCTTTAGATAAAGGATTCCTTGGCCACACATGACATCCAAATGCAGTGCTTCACATAACTGGAGCCCAAAGACATCCCAGTGTGTCTATCATGAGCACATTGTGTTCACACCAGCAGTCATAACAGGCTTTTTATAGTCCTTTTATTTCTGGTTTATGGCCCATTGTGTCTCTTGTTACTGTGGGGACAGGGGCAGCTGCAGGTATCTCTTTAAACAGCATTCCAAGGGCTACTTTTACTGAATAAATTTAGTTCTTCACTAGTCTGTACTAGTTTGAAGCTTAAAAAAAAACAGGCTATAGACCTTTACATGTTCTTATAACAGGAAGCCCACAGTTCCTCACACATCAAAACCTTTGGTTTTGGCACATTGTGGAACGCCTGGGCTCGTGATCTCATGAGCTTAGCAGGAAGCTTTAATCATGGCCGCCGATGAACTATGGTCTATTTTCATAACAGGAGTTGTGGTTTGCACTGCCATATACAGTAGCAGACTGTCTCTAAGGACCAAAGAACACAATATACCAAATAGGTAGCTATTGCTGTGGCTGCTTGGCTACTGGATAATGTTTTATCTAAGCGTGTTGAAAGGGGAAAACGAGCCTCACCAGCTGCAGGCCTGGTGAAGGCCTTCATCACGGAGGCTGTGTCTTATGTTCCCTTTATAATCCTGTCCTCATGCCATCCTCAGCCTGCCTGCCCTTCATCAAGGCACCACAATGATTTATGCCTCTAGCTTCAAATAGACTACACTTTATACAGCCATCCATTTGCTATATTTTAATTTGACTGCAAAGAATTCAGAATACATGAGTTCATGTCATGCTGTCATGTGTGTGTGTCATAAGTGCAAACATAAAAATCACAGGTATGTAATATAAACATTTTTGATCTGAGGTATTCCTCTTTCACTCACAGTGATCTACATGACTAACGTGTGTGCGTGTGTGTGTGTGTGTGTGTGTGTGTGTGTGTCAGCTGGAAGAGGAGCTTCAGGAGCTGCAGAAGAAGCTAAAGGGTGTGGAGGATGAGTTGGATAAATACTCGGAGTCACTGAAGGATGCGCAAGAGAAGCTGGAGCAGGCTGAGAAGAAAGCCACAGATGTAAGTGACACATGAGAGAACACACTTGTGCTCTCATGGGACTACATCATTCTAAGGTTAACTCATTTTACAAGTGAATTTATTATAATCATAAATAATAACAGGCTTGCAAGCCTTTGAGGGATCTTACCACAGGGTGGTGCTATTTACTCAAAATGATATTTATTGTCAGGACCAGTTTATTTAAAACTTCTTTTTTTCCCCCAAATCTGAGGACATGTCTGGCTAAGTACAAATTCTAATTAAGATTCATAGGTTCAGAGAAAATTACTCCTAAACTAGTGAACATTCTTTACATCCAATATATTAAATAAATGTGGTGGTGTTGGCCACACTTCAAACATTAATTTAAACTCACCCATAAGTCATTCCAAAAGGAAATATAAAGTGTTACATATACCTAACCATCTAACTACCATGATACCTGGTCCTCTCTCGGCCTAAAACTCAGCAGTGTGTCCCTGTCAGTCATTCTGACTCGGGCCTGTCCTCCTCTCTTTACCAAGCTGGAAATCCCTGGCAGGAACAACTAAGCAGTAACCGTGCTGTTGACAGGCACTCTAGAGAAAGTGCCAACCACTTCCCACTATCACCTACTGTAAACACTCCATAAAGCCAGTCAGCACCAGCCAAGGGTTTTAATCACTCAGACAAGATAGCAAAAGTGGGACTCTTTTACACTATCTCTACTATCTTACATTACTTGTTACCCACATTAGCCTTGTATCTCCAATGCAATAGTGAAGAAGCAAATGTCAGACACAGAATGTCTTGGCTGATTTTAGACTATCTGTACATAACTATAATCAGGTTCTCGTGTCATCAAGGTTGCTTATGGTGACAGCTGTGATAATAATGGTAGGAGGGGGATACTGGGCCAGATATGTGGCCTCTGCTCATTTTTGAAACATCTTGTACACGTTCTTGTTCTAATGATCAAACTTTACAAAAGTGGATCATAAAGTTCAATAAAATATCAGTTACTGATATGCCATAGAACCATCTTTTAAAATATGCTTAATCAAAAGCACATAGCACATTTGCAGAACATAATATTCTGTAGTGGATTTACTGCATTTAGAAGTATACATCATTTGCCTGGTTTATTTTATTAGTCATTTTTTGACTCAAAATTGGTTGACTTAATGCCATAATGTAAGCAGAGTCTGTCAGCATCACCTCCCTTTCCTGTCCATGTTCCATGATAACACCCTTTCCTTTACACTTCTCGCCCAATTTGTAATCCTCACTGCCTCTGCTTGACCCCTTTAACTTTTATACTTTTTTCAAGCAAACAGTTTCCTGCTGTTAAACTCAACAGATGATATACACTTGTCACATCAGTGCTTACTGAGCAATATATTTGGACAACCACCCCTTTTTCACCCTTATACAATTGGTGATGTCATTATAAATGTGGGAAAAAAAAGAAAAGAAAAACATTTATTCAATATTACAATGAAAAGTCTCATAGCAAAGTGGGAGTTTGAATATAAATGTCACAATTTAATATCTCGCTTTAAACTGTCCAAATATGGCAGTTTAAAGTAACTCATTTTAAAATAAACTTACAACACATGGATCTAATCCTATTATCATGCCAGAAGTACCATAAAGAAAGAGTTCAATTCTGTTCCTATCGCTGATGTTGTTAACAATAAATACATAAGCAGTAGTGCTAATAAGTATTAAATATTTGCATGAAGTTGATAGTACTAGATTTTACTTATTAGCATGAGTGGCAAGTTTATATTTTAAACCAAATGAGCTTTTACTTGTTATATGTCTATGATTAGATGGATGACTTGTATAGATTGATATGGAATTAAAGTGATCTTATATATTGTAAGCTTTTACACAGAAATGTCCAAATATTTTCCTGGGACATTACTTTGCAAAGCACAATATGTTACATTTCTCAGTATAAAAATACACAGGTTTATTACAACTCGAAAGGCAGGGTAAAGCTGATTGTGACCTCCATGAATAGTAGTGACAAATAGAGGGGGGGGACCTAGTAGTATATGGCAATACAATGTTTTACTGCGTAAGCAAATGATTGATATCCACCCTGAGCCTTTGTATTGTTATTATATGACCAAAGAAGGAAAAGAATTAAAAGAATGCAGTCATTTGTTTATAGTGCACTGAAGTAATGCTCTCCAGCGCTTGGTCACCACTTCACAACTAGTATGCCTTTCCAGACACCAGTGTGAAAAAGCAAGTGTGAATCAGTTTATAGTCCTGCTGACTGAATCACTGTAAACCATCTGCAGTGTAGTCATCGTGTACAAAATGGACTAAGACATGTCTAACTTCACTCAGTGTAGCTCCTTAAGCAGCTCTTGTACTCTGACTTTTTAAGAAACATTTCTTTTAATTCTTACTATGTTCATCTAAGTAAGGAATAAAACACTTGGGGGTGTGCTGCTATAGGAAAATAATCAATGAAGGGGTGTGATGCAACCTTCAACCTGAGTTACTGTTACCACCCTAAAATTGATTATTTTCCAGTAACAGCACATCCCAAAGTGTCTGCAAAACAAGTTACTTTATCAAGTACTCCTCAAAGAAAACATTTTAATCAGTTTATGTGATTTTTTTTTATAACAGCACGGCTCTGACAGTAGGTCCGGCTATAAAATAAATAATAGGTGTATATTAATGCGTGCCTTCAAAGATGTACATTTCTTTCTATAATAATAGCTCATTCACAGGGACTTGTATGGTGGATGATCTAAAAAAAATCTCAGTAAACAGATTTTAAAAAAATGGGTTGTTATTTAAGAAAGAAAAACATATAATCATTAATATGGTGAGGCTGTCTGTTATGGAAGGAGTCTCAGGTTGGTTGTCAGAACTTCAGTAAGTTTTCAGTAAGAACGATCAGTAAGTTTTACAACACATGAAAGTCTTCCAGACAGAGAACTCTGTGCTTTCAGGTTTCTCAGTAACATGACAATCTGCATTGTTTTGTCTTATTAACTAATGATATAATGTAAGTGATAACAGAAACCAACTTTGTGGGTGTTCTATAACATTAAAAGTAACTATGAAAGTTAAAAAGTTAAAAAGTGTGACGTTTCACTCAGTAATAAATTAAAGTTGTAATCATGGGCAGTTCGCTGTGGGATAAGAGGAATAAAGCACAACTAGGCATGCTGTTATAGGAGACTAATCCCTGCTGGATTGGTCTGACCATCCTGAATTCAGTTATTGAAAACTAATCATCACCTTCTGACCATTCAGATTAGAGAATTCACCAGCGCTGTGGTATAAAAACGAAGAGATAAACTCCACTTCAAAAACTAATATAATATAGAAAAAAATATATAAAAATTGCTGCCATCTCATAACATTTTAACTCCTTCAGAATAAATTCAGAATTTATTAAAAAATACATACACAGAAATATAATTTTAGCAGAAAGTGGAATATATTCATGAAAATACCATGTCAACAAAAAAATTGTAGCTATAATGAGTTTCTGAAATGGCAGCAAGTATATTAAGAAGTGCTCATGAAAGTAGCTCAGAGAGTTTTTATGGAGCAGTAACTTAAAACAGTGGTTATAGTGACCAAAATGAATTAGCTAGCATTAGCACCGTTAGCCAGTAACATGAACCGTTACGTTAGCCAAAAGGGAAAAAAAAGGCCGTTGTTTAAAGCGCGAGCGCCCTGATGGCGTCACGTCAGATAAGAGAGGGGCGGAGCCTGAGTGACGCAGTGGAGTGTGTAACTTTTCTACAAAAGCGATTTTCTCCTTCGGCACAGCAAGTTTCTTATACAGGGCTCTGAAATACAGGGAACGTCCTTTTTCATAACTCTCATGAAGAAGAAACTTTAGCACGTTTAGTGGTTTCAGGGTCCGGAGGTGGCCCAAGGCTCTCTCTCTCTCTCTCTCTCTCTCTCTCTCTCTCTCTGTGCAGTCCAAGGTGTCTGGGTTGTAGATTAGTGGCGAAAGCGAGCGACTAACAAACAAACAAACGAACAAAAAAAACCCCTGTGGTTAGTGTCGGATTGAATGGCCGGAATGTCCTCGATCGAGGCTGTGAAAAGGAAAATCCAGACTCTGCAGCAGCAGGCGGACGATGCAGAGGACCGAGCCGAGGCGCTTCAGAGAGAGGTGGACTCAGAGAGACATGCCAGGGAGAGGGTAAGGCTTCAGAGACAGACCTCTGTCAGACAGAGTCTGCAGAGACAGACACTTGACACGAAGTTTGTTTGTTTTTTTTTTGTCTGACGCGCAAAAACCTGTTGCGCATTTGTGTTTATTTTGTAGTACCTCGGCTTTGTAAAGGTTGGTGTTATAGCTGCAGAGAGCAGATACAGTTACAGTGTTACTATAGAGACTCTGCCTCAGCCTGCTTTTGGCCTTCAAGCAACATGAACCCTCACTGTCTTCCATAAACTAAACCAAACTGACAATCAGGACAATAATAAAAAGCATACTTGAGCAGTATGGCAGAGAAACTAGTGGGCTACAATAAAAAAAATAAATGTGTAGTGACCACCTTGTCTAACTTAAAAAATAAAAATAAAAAATCAACTCTCAGTAAGTGTAATGTTGATCTAGGCCCTATATCTGATTTGATATTTATTACATTTTAAGATAATTGTATGAACTTGATGCCATTTTCCCTTTCGTTTTTAGATATATTCATTTGCCTTTTTCACTTTTAGTAAAAAAGTGGTACTAAACTATGCCTTTCTTTGTCAATAGGGTGGTACCTTTAGTTTTTGTACCTTCAATATTACATAGATATGAAAACATAGGTATACTGTACTTATATCTAAAAATATTTAAAATACATAACTGGACCATAGATAGACAATAGATACCTTTTTGATTTAAACTTTACAGGTACACTACATACACTTTGAGGTGAAAGATACATACTTAAAGGTGCATGCTTGTGCATGCCACCCCAGCTACAAGGAAAGATTCTTCTTTTCTGAGAGTGCATGAGAGGTTTGATGTTACCCTTCATTATATTTATTATCCATGGCAGTTAGTTGTTTCCGGCACGTTCTGCTGACACATATGCATCCAAGTTATGCCTTTCTTCCACAACCTAACCCTATAGCTGCAGTAGAGACATTAGCGGTTTGACCCAGCTAGACTGTTTAGCCAACCTGCTCCCACTTCCTGTGTCTCCTCCCAGTCTTCATCTCCATTGGCTTGACTCAACCTGGCCTCGATCCCAGAGAACACAAGGTTAATCATTTCCTGTGCTCTTCGTTGCATGTGAGCAAAAAAGACCTTGGGAATGTCCAGGCTTCTCGTAAATATCAGATACCTAGTGCTTGACTTTACTGTAGAGAGATTTCATGCAGACAGGACCCACAGCCATGAAAACTCTAACTGAAAACTGCCCTGGGAAAACTTTATTTAACCTTTTATGCTCAAAATAATCTTTGAAATCACTTATCATAAAAAAGTGAAAGAAATAAACTATCACTAATGTATTGAACAGCATAAAAGAACAACAGAGGCATAAAACGTTTCATCACATCACATCATAAGTTAAGAGTGAATACAGGCTGTAGTTTAAGTGTGATGATATGAAAAAGGAGCCAAGGCATGCAGACACTTCACCAAACAAAGCTGCTCTCACTGTGGGTCCTTAAGGGCTCTTGGAATTGTTGGTTTTTCTAATCAGTTGCCCTTCAGCAGTTAAATTGACAAAGAGAGTTGCGTTGATTGTGAATTATTAATTTTAGCTATAAGGAATATTTGGGATGCCATTTGCGGCATTCCACAGCTGCCCTGCTGAAGCACACTGGAATTGGTTCAGACTGTGAGGATTTGACAGAGCGGGGGTCTGATTATAGCTGTCGTCTGCTGGGGAGTGAGAGAAGAACACTAGCTCTTTTGTGCTCCCTCTGGCTCAGTGGGAAACGTGGAATGGTGGAATGTGAAAGCCAAAGTCGAATCATCTCAGTCAACAGCATCTCCTCCTGGACCTGCAGCTTCATCTCTCCACACTTGGAGCAATGAGGGTTTTACACTGGTGTACACACCTTTAACCTAGAAGTGTAGTAATACATAATATATTCTTTGCATAGATTGGGTGTTTGAACCTTGGTTTGTACGCCAGTATGTGGCATGTTTTTTTAAATTGTTTAAACATTCCTAATTCATTGTTAAAGGATTGGTTAAAATGGAAATACATTCTATGTTTAATCAAAAAAGTTACATATTACAAAAAAAAAATTATGTAACTTTCCAGCAATTATTTTGTATTTGTAGACTAAACTTAGACATTAATGTAGCAGATGCTGGCAGATGAATGTTTGAACAATTGGGGCTGGGATATACAATAGGCCTTCCTTTTGAAGAACAAACAATACTTCTTTCTTTACAGTCATGGGAGAAGGTAGAATTTCTTTTTTATGTGGTTTACAAGGTTGTATTGCATGAGATTCACATTATATGCATTTTCTATGCAACTGAGACACTGCCTTAACACAGGCATTACAGACTTTATTATAAACTGGCTGCTGATATCAGCCTGTCATATACATTTATTCTCATTTTCAGCTAACTTTCCTCCTGTTATCGGTGCATGTATTTGTGTTTGACAAAAGTAATATATGCAAGTAGTTAATTAAATTATTGAATGTACAAGAAAAGCTTTATTGAACATCAGCCTTGTTAAAAAGTGTTTCTCACTCATGATATGAAATAAGGAGCAGAAATTCATAACTTCATTTATTAACTCTAAAAATCTGAGTGTAGTTTTGGCAATTATCTTAAGTACACTTGGGGTCTGCTGTTATAGGAAAATATTTAACATTGGGATTTTTTTAAGGCCCCGACATTAAGTGGACTTACTGTTACCTCCCCAAAGTTGACTAATTGGTGGAAAAGCTTATTTTTTAAAGAATGGCTTCTTTTATATGAGGTGCAAGAATGAGATCATTTTCTACCTGTATTAATTTTAAGATCCTTCAGTCAAAACTGTGTGGTGAAAGATTTTCACTTATAATTGAATTGCTGTGTTTGTGAGCCCAAGTGACTTTTTTCCCCTGGTGGATCAAGTGATTGTTCATGATATTTCTATCTTCATTATTCATCACCATGAGGTTTGGTGTTGCATAACATGCACACAATTTATTGCAACATTATAAATACCCAAATTATGGCTTCAGAATTTGAATCCTTGCACCTGGAACATCTACCTGGTTATTTATTAATTTATTCAAATGCACCTCTATTTTAAAACATGTAGACTCAGGACTGACAATGCAATGCCATCCTTATAGTTGTAGCTTTCCATGTAGCCTGCTTTAGGTTATCATGTCTTTCCTTTTTTGCACCTAAACTGTTAAACTGCTTTATAGAGTTAGCAGAGTGATGAGTAGCTAGCTGGTTTAAATTTCCGTGGGGTAAATCAACTTTACGTTGGGATTCTTATCTGGAAAGCCAGAAGATAGTCATTCTTAATGTCCCATGAGAGGAAGTCTACACATAAAGAACCCCAGAACCACTGGTTCCCAGGGTATATGTCTAAGTAATGATATATTGATTGCTTTAATAATATCCCAAGGGTCAGAGTGTTTTAGGAAAGTTTTAGGAAAACTGTTTTTTTTTTTTCTTTTTTTTAATAATGGTTGTCCAGCTAGACAGCTAGTGCAAAGTCTAATAGAGATAGACAGAACATATACACTTCATACTTCCTGTATACTACAAAACCCAGAATTGTTTGTGTTCTGTTGTGTTTTAATACGTGTTTTTGATCATGGCTGTGTTCTCTTCATAGGCAGAGGCTGAGGTGGCCTCCCTGAACAGACGTATCCAGCTGGTTGAGGAGGAGTTGGACAGGGCCCAGGAGAGACTGGCCACCGCACTGCAGAAACTCGAGGAGGCAGAAAAAGCTGCAGATGAGAGCGAGAGGTGATTTATTTGGAGCAAGCGCTCTAGAAAACATGCTTGTAAAAAAGTTAGACAAGTCTGTGAGTGTCTGGCCAGTTTACCTGGATATTCTAAATGTAGTCTTCTACAATGTAAATCAAAGGTTTCCATCCCAGATAATAATTATGTGGTTCACCTGTAATGGAAGGCAGCACAACTAAGTAGTGTCATTGAGAACTGGGTTGGGAAGTGTTGGACTAACAGAAACTTCTTGTAACATTTTTGGCTTCTTTGGTCCACAGAGGAATGAAGGTCATTGAGAACAGAGCAACAAAAGATGAGGAGAAGATGGAGCTTCAGGAGATGCAGCTGAAGGAGGCCAAACACATTGCTGAGGAGGCTGACCGCAAATATGAAGAGGTGTGTAACTTGTAGAGATTAAAATCCTATGAATAGTTCATTTTAGAGGTCAGTTTCAGTTATATGTTCTGTATATAAGTTTATTTTGAATCTGAGACAGTCCTTTGATGATGAGTCCTGTTTTTCACAAAACAATATTATTTGTATGTTACTCATTCTGTAACCTAAAGTATCTGAAATCCATAGGCTTATATGAGGTCATTTATATATTTATTTTGTATATTTAATTTTCTAATTTCTAGATTTCTTTCCTTACTCTTATGAAACCTCTGCACACTCATGTGTGGAAGATTTTATGGCCTTTTTCCAATGCACTGTGCTGGACCTTTTGGCCCCGGTAAACTGGAGGGGTGCTTTTTCCATTAGTCGGTCCAGTGCAAATGATTGCACAAAATTGGTACCAACAGGAATCAGTTGGACCTGGGAGTGGGGTGAGCAGCACTGTTTGTTGCTGATTGGTTATCCACAGACAAGTACAGATTAAAATAAGAAAGAAAGAAGCACAAACAGAAAAAAAATGAAAAAGAAGAATGCTTATAGATATGTGTGGAGTTGTTTTCATTGATTTGGATTTAATTTAAATTATTTAATTTAATGATGCAGTTGCTGTAACTCTCCTCACTTTGATCATATCCGTCATCTCTTAAGTTGTCTGTAGCTTTCCTTTTGTTTAGAATAAATCTTGTTTTTGAATATACAGTGAAAAAAACGCTTTAATAGTCTGCAATACATGTAGCCTAACAGAGATCCTACATTTCCATTTTGGCTTCTAAAGGTCTTGTAATTTAGCTATTAGCTTTCTCCTCATTGTGAAATCAGTTGACTTCTTGCCAGAGGTTCCTTTCACATGCTTTAATACATTCCCAGTGTCTGATCAGTTCTTCCTGTTGGCACAGATGGTACTATTTAATGTGTCTGCTTCTGTGTCTTCTTGCTGTTCTTGCTGTCCTAGTGCTGATGAAATGGTTTTGCTGTGGAGAGAAGCTTGAAATCTGAGAGAAGCATCTGAGGACCTCTTAAATACTTCTAGTATTTAGCTAATTATTAAACCTCCTATTAAGCGGTGCTTCTGTATAGCTCTACAGGATTAAGTAGCACATTGAGAAAAAAAGCAAGGTGTTAAGATTGGTTAGTTTTTTTTTTTTGTTTGTTTTTTTTTTTTACACACGAGACTGATCAGTGGATATATATTTTAAGACCATCAATGCTGCATTTATTGCATGTAGCAACAGCATTTGGTATTTAGACACTTCACCAACCTCAGTGTCCATGCTTGTTAACTATTTCGAGAGCAGATTCACACGTGACCTGACTCTTGATCTCTCTCGGCTCACTGTAGAGTCAACATTGCACTGACCTTTGGAATACAAACCTTCAGATTTACTGCTTGTAGAGCAATTTTTACATACTTACTGCTCAAGTGCTAGAATCCTAAAGTTTGGTTATAGTTAAATTAAATGTGTAATGCAGATCGACTGCAGATTTGAGAGCCCTTATAGACATGGTGCTGTTATTTTATTGTCCTTACTATATTGCTTATCTACACTTCCTATCCCATCCAAGCAAGTCTGCTGAGACACATTTACATTTATGGCATTTGGCAGATGCCCTTATCCAGAGCGATTTACAGAGGTGCTTTGAAGTCTCTATCAATAAATACATTCTGATACTGGTTTGCTAGGTCACAGACTAAGTATACCAGCAGTCTAAAAACTCTGGTGGGGAGGTAATGTGGTAAAAAGCCCACAGACAACACAAAGTTTTTTTTTTTTTTAAGTGCTAATGACACTCAACATATTCACCAGGAAGCAACACTTGTGCATGTCACTGCACTACTGTGCTGTTAACTGGTTGTTTGTTGTTTACCTGCAGGTGGCCCGTAAGCTGGTCATCCTTGAGGGTGACCTTGAGCGTTCTGAAGAGCGTGCTGAGGTGGCTGAGGCGTGAGTATTATTTACAATCAACAGAGCGCATGCATGAAGTTCAGCTGCTACATGTAAATAATGACAAATGACTTTTTTTGCTTTGTTTTATTATATTACACAATAATATGCACTCTATATATCCATTAATACTGCCATTTTATTAATTGTTTGAATGTGACATATTTGTCCATACTAAATGTTTATTCTAGGCTAGAGCCATGATGGTGTAGTATATTCACTGTTATGATTATATTTTTGCATGAACAATGATGCAATATGCTGCATGTTTGTGGTGTCTGAAAGACTTTCCAAAGCAAAAGGCAGCATAAAATATCATATTTCATGTTGTGAATGATCTTTTTATGACTCTAGATCATTTCCAAGTATTTGCATCAAGGTACAGTTGTCTGATCCTAAGCCACGCCCACATAGTATGTTTACTGTTACAATGTAGGTCAAGCTGGAAAATGGAGAATCGTTCAGTTAAGCCCACTACCACAGGGCATAATAGACAGTTTTGGAAAATAAGAAACCTTTCAAGTATAAAATGGATTACATCAAAACGGAGAATAGTAATTTTGCTAACCAATTGTCACACATTGATCAAGTTGTGGGATAGCTATATGCTGTAGTGAAACAGACTAATAACTAATCAATTCAGTTTGTAATCAGACACTGGCTGTCAAATTATCTGCAATGTTCCACTCTGCAGTCAAAATGGAATCTTTAAGGATAATTCTCTCACTTTTCACATTTTAAAATGATAGAACTTCACTCATGATTGAAATACATGCAAAGGAGAAACATAGTTCAACACATTTCAGTTTTCAGAACCATGTACATGATGTGAAGAGTTTTCCCAGACCACCACATAAATATTTTCATGCACTTTTTTTAGGCTTTTTTTCCTTCTTAGACTTACTCTCATTACTGCATATTAAGTAGCCTCATACAGAAATGTCTGCAGATCCACCACACAGACCAATGCTGATGTGCGTGCTACAGTTCTGACAGCTTGACTGAGGTAATGGCAGATTCAACATTCAATAGCAGAGGTTGCTCAGGAGTAATTTAATGGCCAAGGAAAAAAGGCGGGGCTTTAGATTGGTCAGTTGGATTGAATTAGTATAACTGTCTGGTAGTTTACCAGCTGCCTGTGGTCTTTCAGTCACCCCATTCTGTGTGTAGAAAAACATGAGTGAGAAAGAACAGTTCTGGGGTTCACTAACCACAGCAAGGATCTTGATCCTCTCTCTCTCCCTTTGTTTCCTGAAATGCATGTTCCAATGCACCCCACCCTGGGACACACCATGTTTGTGGTTCCCTCTTCTCCCCATTCCCTGCTCATGTTGGACTAACCCAGTCGCATCAGACAGCTGGAGGAGGAGCTTAGACTCATGGATCAGAATTTGAAGTCCATGATGTGCGGGGAGGAAGAGGTACAGCAGTAACTGTTGCTCAAGCACCCTGGCTTTTTCTCTCCCCCTTTCTTGCTGGAACCCACTAACCTTCATTGTGCTTTGCATAACTCCAGCCCTGTGCTTCAAATGGCCTCTGTTTCTCAGCTTTTAGGTAAACCATCTCTTCTGCCTGACAAAGGTGGCCCCTACTAAAGCCTTAGGAAAGAGACTTCTACTCAATAGCAGTATTGCAAAATATTGAAGGAAAAAAAAAAGATGATTACATTTTTAGTTATCATTATTCTGATTGTAAGTCTATTTTATACACCTATATATGTATAAAAATACCAAAAAGTCTTATTCCTAATGCATTTTAGCTAAGCACTTTTTATGTAATGCAGGTAAGTTTTTATTCATAGCCGTGTCCACAGTGTCTGGTATTATGAGAAACACCTCTTCTCCCTCTTCAGGTTGGGGTCTCCTTAGGCTAGACTTTTGCTTTTTCTATCTTCTTAAAATGCTCTTTTCTTTTTCTTGTCCTTTCTCTCTCCTTTTTCTTCCCCCCCTCTACCTTTTCTCCACCTCTCTTGCTACGGCACAGCAAATCTGGTGACCTTGAGGAAGAGTTGAAAAATGTCACCAACAACTTGAAGTCTTTGGAGGCCCAGGCAGAGAAGGTAGGCGAAGCAGCAACAGCTGGTGGCTATGCTACTGTGAAAAGCCAACAGAGCCTCCCAATTACACTGAGCCCAAGCTCACGGGTGTTTGGGTAACTATAGAGACGGTTACTGAAGCACTAAGTGGGACAGTGCGAAACCAAAAGGCTTGCTTACAACACAGTAGGACTTGTAAAGAAAAGAGAGTTTCTTATTTATCCCAAGGGATATGACATGTAGTAGTAGATTCTTTCACTTCTCTGCTCATGTTATTGATAACTAATTGTCTGATCTTTATTCTTTAAGAATTCAATTATCTTTATTCTTAAGAATTCTTCCTTGATTGTGCCACACTATTGTATTGGTCTCTAAAACTTCTCTCCTGGTAGACTTCTCTGCATTTTCCCTGTATTGCTACAAATCATGCAAAATTCTATTATTTTTAAGCTTCAGGTAATGCTGGTCGTATTATTAATGTTTCCACAATTCTTTAATATTTAGTACTCAACAAAAGAAGACAAATATGAAGAGGAAATCAAAGTGCTCACTGAAAAGCTGAAAGAGGTGAGCAGTTTGTTAAAGCTTTTATACTAGAATAATACGAAGTACTTGTGTTGGCAGAATGTTGTTTTTACTTGTTGGTTGAGTTTGAAAATGTTTTTTTTTTTCTTTCCTGTTCCTAGGCTGAGACTCGTGCTGAGTTTGCAGAGCGGTCTGTGGCTAAACTTGAGAAGACCATTGATGATTTGGAAGGTACGTTATCAAGTTATCAAAAATCAGGGTTGTCTATAATTAACTGTCTGTAATTAAACCCCCCTGATCATTAACTGCATCTGTATTGAGAATGTTTCACTCTATCATGTGTCTTGTTTTCACAAAGTTGTGTTTTTATCATAAGCTCATATTCACTTGGAAGTGTTCACCCAATATGCGGAAGCATGTGAGTACAAATCCCTACCATACCACAGCCATTTGTGGCCTGGAGACCAAGAGAGCAAAATTGGCAATGCTCTTTGGATGAGAGGGATTGAATTACTCTTTCTCCTGTCAATCAGAGAAACACTAGACAATCATGGGGATCTGTAAGCTCATGTATGTGGAACAAGGTAGATAGCACGTTTCTCTGAGTGTGTTCAGCTGCCCTGAGGCATAGCATGAGCAGTATTTTGGGAAGTTCTGGTGGCTAACTGTAAATGTTCCAAAGGAAGCGTGTATAAGCCTTCACCCTTCCCAGTTGGTAGCTGCTGTGTGATAGGGGAGAGCTTGCTAGTGGGTGGGAATTGGTGGAATAGGAGAAAATGTGGTTTTAAAAATACAGTAGTACAACCAGTCCAATGGGCTGTTTTAACCCTTTCAGACCTAGAGCCTGTGTGGGCTGGAGACAGACTCATTAGAGAACTAACCAGACAGTCAGAAAGCACTTTATAAGAGCCAATAAAATACGTCTATGGTTTTCAGGCTTCTGAGTAAGATAATACAGTATGCTGTGTTGTGATCTATCAGAGCCAAAAAGATTAAAAGGGTATCTTAATTGGTGCTCTTTACGTCACCAACAGTTGGTGGATGAAAACTGATTTTGACAGTCAACTGATCTTGGCACCAGCCATCAGGACAAATGATTAATTTTTCCCATATATTTACAAGGGAGTTTTATGATGGAAATAAATGGTCCATTTTCATAAACTGGGGCTCTCTAATTAGCCTAGTGTTTCTAGTTTCATAGAAAAATGTTACACACTCAATGAGAAGGAAAGCTCTTTAAAAAAAATATATATATATATATATATATACGGATTGATAACTGGTCTGCTGTGGATAAGAACTAACCAGTTTGATGGGATATGAAGTATGTTATCTTTGCACAAACAGGGTTAGTTGGAATAGAGAAAATTGTCAATATTAACATTAACAAATTGCTGATATTAATGTTTGTTAACATAATTAGTTGACACGTCATGATAAATACTTATTTCAACTTAATGTGGTTATTTGTAAGGGTTGAATTTAATCGATTCTCTTCAGTCTTTATTGCATGTTAGTTAGAAGGATGTTTTAATAACATTAGAGCTCTACATATTAATTTTTTTTTTTATCTGTCTGGAATGGTTGATCATGGAAACCAGACTCTTTTCAGCTTGAATTGTGTGTGGATTATGTGTGAATGAGTTGAATCGACTGCATAAAATTAACAAGAGCTTGAGGTTGCATGTAGGTGTTGTGAGGTTCATTAACTGACTTTCGGACAAATGTGTATAGACAGATTAGAGTATTATAGTGCATGACCATGCTGAGTTTTACGTCCAGAAAGGAAGTTTTATTCTGCACATAAGCTATATTGCCCAAGAGTTATGATGGCCACCGTGATTTTCTATGATATAAAGCAGTGGTCTTCAATCTTATCAGCAAATTTCCGATGTGGCTGTCAGCTTTCATTCTAGCCAAATTGAAGATATCAGAGAATTAAACAGGTGGACTCATATGTGGCTCCTGCTTGGAATAAAAACCCTGCAGCCGATAAGCAGATAAGATTGACGACTCTTAATTTAAGATACGAGTCATACCAGGTTTAATTTAGTGTATTTTGTAAGTTTAGTGGCCAGTCATTGCTTTGCTTTTTGAAGCTAACAGAACTATTTCCTCTTTCTGACCATCTCTTCTTTTTCCCCCCACTCTTTTTCCTTCTGTCTCTCTGTGTCTGGTCCTTTACTGTTCCTCTGCTGTGTGTGTGGATGAAATGCAGACGAAGTGTATGCTCAGAAGCTGAAGGGCAAAGCCCTCAGTGAGGAGCTGGATCTGGCTCTCAACGACATGACGACCCTTTAAATGCACTGTCTCGCCTTTTCTCCACTTGTGCCTTCTTCATCGTCCTTGTTTCCTCAGTTCTTCTTCTTTGGCGCTTCCTACATCTGGCTCATCTGGGGTTCACTTATTGTCATTGTCACTTGTTTTTATATCCCTCCATTCCACTATTTAAATCAGATCCCAATCGTAAAATTAGTTTTCAGAAACTAATGCATAGTTTCTTAATAAATAAGTTTGATACTGCGTACCCCAGGGAGCCAGTCTGGATCCTACCTTTTTTCTTTGCTGTTTTTCGAGGTAGCAACACTCTGTTCTGTGTCATTACCTTTCTGTTTAGAAGATATTTCTCTTCTTGAGCTTTGCCAGTTCATCAGTGTTTACACATCTGCTGCACTGTTCTGCTGTAACTTGTTCAGTATTTGTTCTCTGTCTTTCTGTAGTGCTTTATTTCTCCCTCTGTAATAAAAAGCAAAAAAACCCTTACTTTTCTTTTTTTCCCTCTTTATTTTTCCATTCAAACACTATTAATGCTATTTTGCTTGTTCATTGCCAGTTCATTTACAGCTTTGGAAGGAATTTAGAGTATCACTGCCAAGAATATTGCAGTTTATATCTTTGTTAACTAAGAGTATTTGCCCTATTTGTTAAGTTCAGCAGAGACAAGCCAAATATCTGTTAGTAATCTTGATATGCACTTAGTCACTAGAGTTAGGAAGAGGGAAAAGGACAATGATATATGGAGAATTATGACTTATATAACTCATTATTTTGTATTATTTTTGTAGATCTATTTAATATTTTGTTTTCCTCCTGTGTGGAATGAACGATTATTTTTCTTATACATATCATGCTACTTTGATTTGTATTCAAAATTCCTAAAAAAAGCAACAGCCCCTCTAAATTCCTAAAGATAAAACTCAAAAAGGAAGGAAGGAAAAGAAACATTTTATGATTTTTTTAAGCCCTGTGTCTTATGAATAAGTGCAATAAGGTTGCAATTATATTGTTATAATGTGTTTATATTCATGATGTTTTTACTCTACCATTCACATGTACTGGTGTACTGTATCTTTTTTTTGGTGCCTTCTTTGCAGCGTCTTGTGCTTTCTGACTGCAATAACTCCTCACTCCCTCTCTTTCTTTCCTCACTTTTCTTTCTCTCTTTTCTCTCTCCTCTGTCCTGCTGGCTCTTCCTCTGTACCTGGCTCTCTGTGATGCTGTGGAAACAGATTGCTTGCATAAGTGGAAGTGCAGAAAAAAAAGAGCTAAGAGTAGTTCTAAATGAGTTAAGCAGCTGAGCCTCTCCAGATGAAATTCTCTTCATATTCTAAATGATTCACTGTCATATTTGGGAACTGAAAATTTGGTGACTTTAGAGATAACAGTGTAAACTCTGCTATTTTGTCAAACAGCAGACTGCACGGTGCTTAGTTAATGAATTGTGTCATTTGGCCCATAACCTGAAACTTTTGCATGTCATTCTAAGGACAGATATCTTGGTGTAAATGGGATGGATTATGGGTCAGCTCTGAATTAGTAGCTGCTATGTAATGAGACAGTTGTTAATTGCATGGTCTTCCATAGTTCTGAGCATGTAGATGTGTATGTTCTTCATATGTTTTCTTTCATAATGTATTGCTCCCTTAGAAATATGAAACCCAACAGTATAAATGAAAAAGAAATCTACAGTTCGAGAAAAATTACACGCATATAAGCTCATTTGTTATGTGCACGTTACATATAGCTACATTTTGATGCTATTCACAATTTGTCAGGCTCCCTTCACTCCGTCCATCAATAAAGTAGAAAATAATGTAGAAAAACAGTATATATATACAGTACATATATCCAGTCCCATCAGCCACAGATGAAAGATGAGGACGGTTATCTTGAATCAAGTTATCTTGTGTATGGAAGTAAAGAATAAAAGACAACAGAGCATGTGGTTATAGGAAAATAATCAATGGCAGGGTGGTGTGATGTGACATAGGCAAAGTGGAGTTACATTTACCATGCCTGAAATTGATTATTTTCCAATAACAGTGCAGCCTGAAGTGATTTATTCCTTGTATACCACAGCAATTTGCCAATAATTACTCATAAAACAAAATAATATTTGATTTATTAATAAATGGCATGTCATGCCATTTATAGCTCCATTTTATGTTGTGAAACAAGTTGGTTCTTGTTATCATTTAAATTATAGCAAAGATAAACAGTTGTTCCCTCAACAGCATCTTTCCTGAAGTTTATAAGACAAAAAAGCAGCTTGTCATGTTGAGAAATTCATATTTAGAAACCAGAATGTGGAAGGTTCTGAAGACATTCTTGTGGTGAAAAACTTACTCACTGTTACAATGCTGACACTGAAGACTCCTTCTGTAAATATTAAGCATGACATAATATTAAGCATTATGTGTCTGTCCAGAAAACCTCACCATATTGAAAATTAAAAATTTTCCTTTGTTAAATAACAACAAATTTATTATTATTAGGAAACTGCATGTTAACAAAAAGCTCACTAGTCGTACAGTCACATTGACGACACGACTCTGACCACGTGGTTGATTTATTATAGAGTAATAAACCAAGTCACATCCATTTCCTTGGCCTTTAGTGTTATTGTCTACTCAGCACTTGAGCTCAGAATCATATCGAATGTGATTGTCCACGATGGGAAATTCATGGGCTTATTATTTTTTTTATAATTTCAAATCAAAGGAGTTTACTCTCTTTCAAGGCCACAGTGACCAACATAAATGGCTTTTTTTTTTTTTTTTTTTTTAAACCTCAAAGGAAATATTTGTTCATGCTTTCCCGGTGACTTTGAAATCTAGTATGCTGTTTATTAGTGTGAGTCACTGGAGCATGGGAATTTAGTTTATATTCTTCCATCTAACCCTTTATAGGATTACTAATGCTTATGTGAACTGGACAAATGTTTATATACAAAGACATGTTCTGATTTTCAGGCTGTGAATTTTTAAATGCTTTTTAAACATGCTTTTCTATGCTTTGGAAACACTAATGCATCGTTTTTCCCCCAGAATATTGTGAATTACTGCTAAAATTCAACCCAGTGTTCATGAAATCATATTCCACTGTGACCATTGAGTTATATCTTTAGATACATGTACAATACTGTAAAGTACTATAACTGTCAAGTGCCACTGTAGTTAGTTCTCTGTGCAGGAGCATCATAGACATTTTGACATCTGGCATCTGATTACAAACTGACTTGATTAGACTTATGTCAGTGTTTGCTATGGCACATAGTTGACATTCACTGTCTGAGGAAGTCACTCTTAACTATGAAAATTTTAGACATCTTTACTCCCCGTATTTACCTTTGCATTTGTTAAACGGGCTCCTTATCCTTATCTGTGCATGAAGATAGCATTGGCAAGGTTAAAAAGTAGATTTTAAAAAAAGTGTCCAAAAAAACATTTTTTTTGCCTTTATTGGCTGTTTACCAGAATTTGGCCAAATCCTTATCTGACAGCTTTTCCCAGGCCACCACATATATGTGAGAAAAATTATATTTTGACCAGAAGGAGCATTACTGGGACATTTTAATTTTGTCCCATTACTTGTGCCTGAAGGTTTTTGGCTGTTCACCCCAGTGTGGTGGAGGCGCTGAGCCGAAACAGCCGCTGTCCTCTGTGACTGCTTCTTTGTGCTGAGTGAAACCCAAACCTCACCTGACATTTCACTCACACAACACACACTAACCCGTCTCTGTGCTCAGAGAGTCTGAGTCTCACCTCGTTTAGGGACGAACCAAGAGTCAGGAATCTGCTTCCTGCTCATGATTGTGTAAGCGAAATCAAACCAAGTCACATACTTTAACTGTGTACTGTTTTTAAAGACAGTTCAAATGTAAATGTAATAAGTGTCACTTTTTTTTTTGTCAGTGGAGAAAAATGGATTTATTGGTATGGTTAGTGTAGATAATGCTTTTCGTACTGTATTGTTAATGTTGTTGCTCATTTTAGCTTAACTTTCTAAGAGTCTTGCTTTCTCACTTTGTCCTTTTTGTTCCCCTCTGCCACCAGAGAAACTAGCCCAGGCTAAAGAGGAGAACCTAGGCATGCATCAAGTGCTGGACCAGACTCTAATGGAGCTGAACAATTTATAAAGCGCAAAATCTGCGCCACAAACAAGAGTCTTACATGGCATAGAGCTTCCCAGTGGAGCCCCATGCAGCAAACCTGTGCACACATATCCCTCAGAGGTGTAAGGTCTTCGTAGCTTTAGTTTGATAGATCCAGATGCCCTGAAATTACACTCTGCAATTTTATACGTATAGATAGACTCTCTGTGGCATATCTTTCTAAGACACAGGCCCATTTTATCAAGATTTTTTGAGTAGTTATAGTATCAGTAGTACATCCATCAGTACCAGTGAACTGATAGTGTCTGGCTTTGGAGTAGTTCCGACACATAAGACCAAAGTTATTATCTGTCTAATTACTAATAAGTGTTTGTTCTAACCAAGGAGCTGTTTACTCATTCATTAACAGTGAAGCTTTAACTACTCCACTGCCTTATCCCCTGTGCTTTAGTCATTCCAGTGCTTTACTTGACCAAAAGATATTCAAATCAACTGAAGGACTCATTGCATTTTATTATGGAACTTCAATTGTTTTCTTAGTTTGTTGTTTATGTAACGTTAATATGGACTGATTTCATGTGTGTAAACAAAGCACAGAATTATGAGTAATATTGAATTTTTACTGATTATCACCATCAAATTGGCCACCTGCTCAGTTTAATTAGTGCTTCTATTCATGAATAATCCACCTACAGATATTTAACGGGTCATGAATCCATGTGCAGTTCACAATTTCTGCACTAGACCTCACTAGAGAACTCTGTTTAGTACTTTTGGTCAAGTTAAGAAATTTGTTCATTTTGTAGTCACTAGTATGTGACAGGACCAGAATTCCTCTCACAGTAGACACAAGTGTCTGTTTACAGATGTGAAATCAGTCTACTCATATATTCACCAAAAATGGCCAAAGTCAATGCTGATTAAAATCACGATCAGTTTACTCTTCACCTAATTTTTGATTTCTGAATGTGGATCATTTTGAGAGTTCTTCAAGTTTATAATGTTTAAAATACTTCCTGTTTCATGGTGACTCCCCCTCAAATTTTACCTTGATGTATTAAAACTGGTGCGTATGCCACTGAGTTTTTTTTTCACTATTTTTAAAAACAGGATTTTTTTTTTATTTTATTTTTTAAAATTGTGGCCTTTTAGTACAATTGATGGGAATGGGATTTTCTTGATCAGTTATAGCCCATTTTTAAAGCATCACCTAACTATGCAATTGTGTAAGCTCTTTGTTTAAGATGATTAAATTGTTGAATACAAGTGCGCCCTTTGTGCCTTTATTTTTACCGTTTTCCTTTTGGCTCTATAAAATTGTTTCAAGAGCTTATCATAACTACAATAAGTACCTAATTTAGTAATAATAACATTACCCTTGGAGGCGGCACTGTGGCGGACGCTGCAGGTAGTGTTGGCGCCTCACAGTTTCGGCGTGCAATTATTAACTTTTTTTTTTCTGTAATGAACAGTAGTGTCTTAAATAAATCAATATGACTGTAGTAAAAATTTAGTTTAATACAGCCATATTGATTTAAGTCACTATTGCAATAGAAGTGCTCTTGCCTAAATTCATGCACTTTTATTTTTAGTATGCTGATTTATTTTGCATACTTTTAAGTGAAATGAATGTATATAAAATATACATAAATACATACATCCAAATAAATAAATAAATAAATATATATATATATATATATATATATATATATATATATATATATATATATATAAAATGAGTGTCTTAAAAGTGTTAGGTTTCTCTTTTTGCTGTTATACCTTACATTTTCCCTGAAAATCTGACCACAGCTCACAGGAGGATTTTTTAAATATCTTGTTGTTACCATATGAACATTCTCTTTAAATATGAATAGTCACAAGAGGACTATAAAACATAAAAACTAAAAGCAACATTTGGCAAATTTCTCAGAATGTCATTTTTTGAGGTTCAGAGATATTTTGGGAACAGCACAGAGTTTGTTGACCAAAATAAAAAGTTCCCAGAACAATATGAAATGACTCACAAAAAAGAAAAAAAAATGCTAACTTTAGGGAAACATTTTGTGTTTTCTAGGTTACTGCTTGAAGATTTCCATATATATGCTCAATGACATTCCCACAAAAAGGTTGTTTCAAAATAAGTATGTATACTAAAAATGTTAGTATTCAAAATAAACACACATAAAAATAAGTGTATGAAACAAGTATGCATACTTAAAAAATGTGCTGTACCCTGTATTATTGACTGCATCATACAAATAGCATTCTTCCTATTCAAAGTCTTCCATATGTAGAGCGTATGTAAGGTACAACAGCAAGAACAGAAATCGAACATTACTAAGCCACCAAGTTTACATTTGTTTCTATTC
>CM074961.1:14214682-14233588 GCA_037577455.1 Pangasius macronema
TGTCTACACGCACAGTGGCAGGGCTCGGCTTCGGGATAATAAGCGGGGCTTTCTCCATGATCAACATCCTATCTGACTCTCTGGGCCCAGGAACTGTGGGCATCTTTGGAGACTCTCAGTACTATTTTATCACCTCAGGTTAGTCTACAAATATTTCTTTTCCTTTTCTTTTTACCTCACATCACCAGAATGTAGGCAGGCCACCTCAAATAAACCAGAAAAGCTGACTCCTTTCTCCTGAACCTGATGAAGTTGTTTCTTTCCTGAAAGTAGTGTAATTGAAAATGATATTGTCAGCCTTTTTTTTTTTTTTTTTGGTATTCTTTCTCATTATGAGTTATTATGAAAAGAAAGATCCCATGGGTTTGTTCTCTGATTGATAACACAAGTGCCAAGAGCTTAGGAGATTTTTTTCAGGCTTTTGAAAACATAAACTTTACATAAACTAATTTGAAAATGTCAATTATTTTAAATAGTTAAGAATTAAAGATCCCCTGTGGAATTTTTACAGCTCTGATGACTCTGGCCCTAACATTGCTGCACACGTTCTGGGGTGTGGTGTTCTTCGAGGGCTGTGAGAAGAGCCGCTGGTGGGTCATCGCTGTGGTGGTGTGTCTCCATCTGCTGGTCTCCAGTCTGGTAAGCAGCCAAGCTGTCACATGACACTCAGCCTTGGGTCCTGTGCTAGTCAAGTGAACGCCCTCTCCTGCCTGCATTGAGTGTGCTGCACAGTAATGTAAAATGAGACACAGTCTGGAATAAATATAGAGTAGTTTGGGTTGCATTTTAAGAGAGAAAAGTGTTTGAACTGAATTATTTGCTGAATAATTTTTTTTAAGCTCTCCTCATTAGGTGCAGTTTATTTGACCTGCACTGTATGTTGCTGTTTTCTTACACCATGCTTAACCCCAGGTATATGCATTTCCAGTTTCTGATCATTATTTTACAGGTAAAGTGTAATAAGGATATGGAGTGTGCTTAGACTTAAGTAGCATCAAAGCAACTCAGTAGAATCATCTGTAGCCACTGGGGGGAGACGTTGCTCAACTTTCACACAGCCAGCTCAAGTTACTGTTCTTCCCTCATCTAACATTGTCTAAATGCTTTATAGCTTCAGCCAGAGGTTTTTGTTCCTTACAGCTAAAATAATTAATGTAACTGACTCAGAATATGGGGGAAACGATCGATTCTTTGCAGATCTGTCTTGCACAAAATGTCATAATCTGAACTTTACTTAAGTTTAAGTTTACTTTTTTTTTAGATTTTAATGTCAGATATTGCCAATGTTAAATATATATTAAATATATTAGCCCAAGATTTGGCAAAAGATATTATGATATTTTACAAAATATAATTTGTATCACAATATTTACTTGCACAAATTAATAGAGCAACTTTTAGGTTCAGACTTGGCCACAGATCGAGCTTTCGACAAGATGATGAACCAAGCATACTTATAAATAAACACAGAAATGCTTAAAGAAATATAAAATTAGTGTTTTTCAGTGGCCCTCTCAGTTTTTGCATTTGAACTCTGCCGAAAAACTATGGTGTGAACTAAAGGTGAAAGTCCATATGCACAAACCTAAGGAGCTAAAAATGTCCTGCATGGAGGATCCAGATCTTCTGCAAGTATCTTCAGCTTTGTTAGACATTATAGATGACACTTATTATACATACATAACTTATACACGTTATTCTCTCCAGGACAGGTGGTACAAAAAAAGTAGTGGTAAGGGTGCCAATAATTTTAAAACCATTATTTTGTATATGTCTGTTTTTGTTAAAAAAAAACAAAACAAACAGTTTAAACATTCTATTTGGAAAAACATGTTTAACTAAAACTATACAACATCCCTGTATGTTTTTTTATATATATTATTTTTTGCTAATCATAATGGAGGATGATAATAATTCTGGAATGCATTGTAAAAAAAAAAAAACTGTGCAAAAAAATACCTGATGTGACAGATGTCTGAAGAATGGGCTCTGACAGTCAGCTGATTCTTTGCTAGATTTCTGTCTATGTTTATTTCCTCAATATAGTCATGTTGACACCCACTCCCAAAGCACATAGATACTGCCTAACCCCGTACGATGTCCCACTTGCTGTGTCTATGGCTGCGGTGCCTTTGAACATGTTTAGTTGCATAAATAAATAGAGATGTTTGGATGATGTGTTGATAAGAAAGCAGTTTGGATGATGTGTTGAAGATATACAAGCAGTTAGGAATCACAAGCAGCTCTTCAGTCATCCCATGTACTGAAGAACTGCTTGTTTTTCCCATGATTCCTAATTGCTGCTCATTTTTCCCTCTTACTGTTGAGATAGTAGTCAATAGAATTTTTTCATAATGACTTTGTTGCTTTATTTCAGTTTGGGGTTTTAAAAAATGTTTGAAAAAGCTATTGTCATGCCTATGAACAAATTATTCCACATTATTGGTAATTATTGGGTACAGAAAGTGGATCTCAAATGGACATGGAGGATTTGTATTTAACACCATGTTGCTGCTTTTCTTTATTAACTTTTAATTTAACAGTGCTGCTTCTTTAGGCACGTCTGATGCATAAATACAGCTGGGATTGTTGAATAAAATTGAATTAAATAAGAAATAAAACGCAGGGTTGCCACTGTAAAGTTAATTCATTTCCAATAACAGCTCATCCTGAAGTTTTTTATTCCTCTTATACCGTGACAATTTTTCAACAATTACATTTTTTAAGTTTTGTTAATGAATGACACATGCTTTTAACGGTTTACAGTTACATTTAATGTTAAGGAATGCCCCTGAGATGAGTTAGTTCCTGTCGTCACTTTTATTACATTATTACAGTTAATAATAACAAGTTAACAAGAGCAAGAACAGAAACTGCAGCTTGTCAGTTACCAGGAAAGCGCAAAAGTCCCCTGTCCTGAACAGTTTGACATAAAACTTATGGATTGTTAACACTGTTAAAGTGCTAACAGTAGAGACTCCTTCCATAAATGCTGAATAAATGTCTGCTGACAGAAAACTTCACCATGATCTTCAGCGATTATGTGTTTCTTGAATGACAACACATTTTTATTCAGTTGCTCGTGAGCCTTAGATTGTGTGGAGTGTTCTTCATACAAGTCCCTGTGTGTGTTTTATTAATTTATGTGCAATTTATACCAATTGCTGACAACTTAAAAAGACTCTATTTTGTAAATAGGATAGAATTGAGGTGATACAAGATGAATGGCCTCTAACAGTCGTGTAAACTAAAGAATTATAATTGACTCCCACTAGACCTCAGCAGAGTATGTTTATTTACTCATACAGCCCAGTTAACATGACCACCTCTTCTGTTCCACCTCCTATCAGATGTTTACATGTCTGTACTTATTGTGTAATAGTCATGAGAGTATAGAATCCCAAAACAATTTGGATGTTCCTCTTTCTACATATATGGTTTCTGTGCTTATGTTTAGCAATACAAATAAATGGAGAATGTATATGATGTGCTGAAAAGGAAGGTGCCATAGGATAGCATCCAATTAGACCAGAAATTGGTACATTGGTAATTAGGACTCGTAGAAAAACAAGCAGCATTCAGTAACAAGTTCACAAGTTTGGGTGTCAGAATACAGCAAAAAATTTTACTTGACTGACTGAAAGTATGTTACCTATTACTAATGTGTATTACAAATGGGCCTCAGTGACACAGAGGGACTGTAGCTATGACCATTACTGCATTTCTTCATTTTAAGCTCTTAAATTAACATTGTTAGCCATGACTGTAAATGGGCAGGTTACATTACTGTCTCAGACTCTTTCTTACTCTGCTTTTTCCCCTTTCTCTCATTTACTCTCATGTACACCCGCAGTCTCTGATGAACCCCCTGTACGAAGGCAGTCTGCCTCCTGTGTACGTTGTAACGGCAGCCATGGCTGTGTGGGCGTTCTTCTCTTCAGGAGGGTCTCTGAACAACCTCTCCCAGCTCTGCACGCGTAAGATCTGTACTCATTTTTTCAGATCTTCAATCATAGTTTAGTTTACTTACATTTAAGTAATATAACATGACTGTTTAGGTTATTGATAAAATCCCCACACAGATATCTGCCAAACACAACGAACAAGACACATTTATGGAAAATGTTGCAGTAACCAAAATTACTTAAAATGACAAACATTTATTGATCTGACTGTCTCGGTAGAGCTGTGCTGTTCCTTTCAGTTCTGATCAGAAATATAAAAAAAAAATTTCTGAAGCAGTTTTTTTAAATACTGATTAATATCGCAGCAGAACATATTCAGAGGATTAAATGATCACATTCTATTTTTTGTGTAATTAGCACAGTGTGTTGACTGCAATTTTGTGACTCCATGCTCATATCACTGAATAGGGAGCCATCGTGAAAGCACTGAAAAGTAATGAGATCTGGATCTCAAGGTCTCAGTTTTGCACCCTCACCCCCTTGATCACTCACACAGCACAGTTAAAACTGTCTCTTTAATATTGCTGTTAATCAAATTAGCCAGTGAAACAGATATTAGAAGCCGTTCTTGTCCTGGTCATCATGGAATAGGCTCTCTTCCAGCATCACTCTCCTGTGCCAATGTAGAGTTTATAATCTATTATAACCTGCAATATAATACGCTTAACCTTAACATATCCTCATAAATTTCTTACCTGTCTTTTCTTGTCAGTGAGAGTTTTGTAATAATGATCTAGCCTGTCTCTCTTGTCTCTGAACACAATTACATTTTAAACAGACCAAGCACATGGCTCTGTCCACAGGTAAGAGGACCGAGGCAGCGTCTTCGTAAGGCAGCCAAGTCCTGACCTCACAGCGAGACGCAGGCAGTTTACTGGAAGGCTGCATTCACTGCTCGAAGTAACAGAAGCAGCTGGAGCAAGAACAGTAGCAGTGGCCTTCTGTTCTGATGATGGCTCTGGGGTTGAACTCGAACCCCCACCAACAGGGCTGCCTTACAGGTTATAGGACTCTCAGATCATGCTCAGTGTAAATAGCTTGACATCTTTACACACATAGGAATCCATGCTTTTAATGAATTTCTTTGATCGCAAGCATTTCAGAGTAGTATTTTACATATAACGCAGTGTTTTGTTTTTTTTGTTTGTTTGTTTAATTTTTTTGTTGTTGTTAAACCATGAATCATTTTTGTGCTACTTTTTCTTATTTTCTTTGGTGAAACTGTAATGTAAATATTAAAAGTAAGCCTTTGGAGGACAATTTTGTTTTAAAATCAGAGGTAGGAGAGATGGCCTGGGGCCAGACTATGTCTTCCTTACAGTCTGGATTTGTCCCATTTAAACTGTAAAACTGGACTGGGAATAGTTCACTTCTCTACAAAAGGGAAACTGTGAACACTGAACCTGAATAAAATAACTCTAATGTTCCGTTGAGGCAAATATGATGGACAGAGATAAGGTGCAACATTCTTCTATATGTGAAATTTACAAAGATATTCCTATGCCTGAAAACATGACTTTTTTTTTACCAGTCATACTACTATGTTTTGCATTAATACTGCAGTAAACTAAACACATTAAGCCATGATTAACTGCATGGCATTAATACATCAATCAGAAACTTGGCCATGAAACCTGCCACCTAGTTTGTCGAATGATAATGAATCCAGACTTTAAAGCCGAACCAAAGCCATTGGTCTGACACAGTCTGGTCCCAGGCAAATGTGGAGACGTTTCAGCTGCTAATGCACCCCCTTAATAACACAGCACGAACCACAGTGGATCAGGATCAGCAGTTCATTGATTTCCATTTCACACATTTAGCACTCATTAATTCAGTAGTGAGTCCTTTGAGCAGAGAGCCTGAAGCAGTTGCTCTCATCAAACACCACATGGACAGAAATCCTCCATCTGATGAGTTGTACATTGGGGCAAACGTATGCAATGTGAATGTTCAAAGTGTATGTCCTCAGAAGCAGTCCACTGGCAAATATGTTGAATTATTTACTGTGTATATATACTGATTATGCAGAATTAGCTTTGTAATTTGTGTCTCTTACATTGATTCATCAAATGCCGTCTCTACATGTTCCTCAACTTTTGAGAGTTCAATTAACAAGTTTGTCTAGATCGCCGGTCAGTAGAAGTCAGGAAGACAGGTCCTCCTTAATGTAGCAGCGAATTCACCTGCATCCTCTTCCTTTTATTTTTCCTGGTTTCTCTACTAACAGACTGTTGAGAGCTTAATTTTTAAGATCTCTCAAACTTTTATCTTGTGTAACTGGGTACAAACTTTCCTGTAGACAACAAGCAATATAACAGCTCTTTCTAGCGTTTGGTTCTACTGCTTCAGACACTGGTGCTGGCTTGTGTTATTTCAGGAGACGTTCTTTAATTGTGTTTTCATTTCCATGAAATGTTCACTCTGTCATGGATGAACAAGTGCTTTTTTTATGCCCATATGGTTATTTAACCAACATAATGCTGCTTTGCTCTTTGTGAGATTATTTGTTTGAAACTGTTTGAGTTTCCGCTGGTTTTGATTCGCGGCTCAAAGAACAGTTTCCAGACCAGCACACTGATAACACACGTCCATAATCTCATCCGTCATGATTGTAATATAAATCTGTGCCAGGTAAAGAAGTGTTTTTTTTTTTGTTTGTTTTTAGTAGAACCATTCATTAAGGTACGTTATGGGCCTGAGCGGATGTTAGTGGTTGATTTCTCCAGTTTAATTTTGGCACAGCCAATTTATACCTGGCTAACTGGTACCACATCGTACAACCTTTGTCTCAGGACTCACTGTGTGATTAAGAACAAGCAACCTGATGTCCTGGACTAGTCCAAGGCAGCTTCATCTTTCTGAGGCACAGCTGGATTTTTATAGCTACCTAGAACATATCATCTCTTTGGGCATTTCTCTGTCCTAAATAAAATGCCACCTTCAGTATGCACCAAGTTCTGCAGAAGAATATGCTTCTGTTGTGGTTTTATTTCACTCCATTATCTACTCGTCTTTAAGACTACCATGATTAGTGACCTTGTTTGAACCTTGTAAATGAACTTTTTTTTTTAAACAGCAGATAGAAAACTTGGTAGACTTGCAGTGATACTACCTGTGCCTAGGCCATACTACAAGATTTATACAATCTGTAGCTTTCTGGTTGCTGGGGTGGTACCCTTATCTTTTGTACACAGAATACATATCTTTCACCTAGAAACATGAATATAGTGTACCTTTAAAAAGATACATTCTACAGGTACAAGGGTAAGGTTAAGTGTACTACCCCAGCGACAAGAAAAGGTGCAGTTTATTACCTTTTTTTTCTGAGAGTGTAACAGAAGGAAAAAATATGAGTGTACCCAGATGCAATGAGAGATCGCCTGGATCATCTTTCAGTTATCAATCCATCAATATTTACACAGAATAAAACAGCACAAGCTTTCTGAATATGCTAAGCCAATGATCCTGACTTTCAGAATTTGGGATTTTAACAAACATGACTTCTGATCAAAATGAACATAACAGAGACCAATTGTGCTTGGTTGCCATTGTTAAGTTGTAAATGTTGAACATGTTTATTATCGAAAATTTGGATTTAACACACCCTATACCACAGGATAAAATCAGGACTCCTTGCGCTCATCAGAAGGGGTGACTCAACCTGAAATAGGCCTGATTACCCTTTAGCGTGGCCCGTCTTCTGGACAGTCTCATTCTCAATACACACTTCTCTATCCTCTATCATCCTGCATTGAACTTGCGCTGCATTGAACTTAGCTCGGAAGTGGGAAGTTGGAGCTCTGATTTAAATAATTTTCAACCGCATTTGAGCTGCACAGTGAGGGGAAAAAAATGGGTGCCTCCATGTTTGTGTTTTGTTGCTAGCCAGCTAACAGTGATGAGAAATTTAACATGCTAATAGGTCTGTGGTGATCAATTTAAATCAAATACTAGTAGATACAGTATAACTCAGTTGAGGAGACCTTCTCGACTTTCTGAGGAGGAATTCTGAGTTGAGTAGGCTTTTTCTTTAGTTTTTCCTAGTCAGAGGTCGGAAATTCCCAGTTACAAGTTTTAGTCAACTGCAGCAATAATCACAACCGGTGCTCACCAGGATTTTGGACAGACTATGACAAATGGCATTGACATTTTATGCTGCTTTATAACATTTCAATGATTAGAATGTAACAAACAGGAAGACTATTGATGTTAGAAACACATTCATTTTGGGTTAATAAATTTATTTGGGAGTGAAGCTGATTTATGGTACATTGACTAGTTTCCATTAACCTTAACTGAACTCAGCAGTGACGTAAAAGTAAATGGTGATTCCTTCTTATGGTCCATAAACAGTCTATAATAAAAACTATAAAGTGATGGAGATAGGCAGTTGCTTGCTTCTTTCATGCTCAAGACATTGCTCTTAAATTCTCACCTTTGCCATAGTGTTTAGTATGAGTATTTTCTTTCATTCAAAATGTGTAGTGTTGTCATCATACATTATCACATGGAATTTTAATTATCATATATTGCCATCCATTTGTGTCATACTTTTGAGAGAATGTGCAGCTGTGGATTTATTACCTGATGATTGTGAATCACTAGATGGTGTTAATATGCTTTGCTGCACACCTGAAAGGTAGATTAACCCTCACAAAAGGGGTCAGTCTTCTGCTTTAGCTGTAAATAGTTGCTTCAGAGGCGTGTTTCTTTGACACATGTGACTGCCCGAGGTCATTCAGGTGTGAATTCCAGCCAAGTCAGGCAGTTTTGGGCTTGTTTTATTTGCCTTCAAATACTATGAGTTAATATCCATGTTAACTTTTACAAATGTATTTCAGAAAGTTCATGAGGTAGTGAGCTAATATAAACAACCACACATGTTTGATTTAACATACCAGATAGGTGTGTTTCAGTGTTCAATGGACCGTGAATGTTTAACCAGTTGTTGGCAGAATAAGGCTTCAGATCAATCAAACAAGGTAGGTTGTCACCATTTCCTGTAAGAAGCACTCAGTTTTATTTAAATTACAAATCATAAATCAGCCAATAACAAAGAACAAAGTTAATTTTTTATCAGATTTATGTCTGCTTGCTGAATTTTGCACAGGGATCTGATCATATTTCGGTCACCTGACTTGACTGTGCAATCTGGAAACAAGTTGTGCATTCTTTAAAAAATTTTTTTTTTTTTTTTACATTTTTATCCTTCACTATTCTTTTCTATAGTCATTAGAACAGTGCTGATTGCCCTATGAGTATTGCTGGTGTGTAAAATCTGGAAACATAAGTAGGAGTGTAATTATGGTGTAAATAAATGGACATCACCCTGAGGTCTTATTAGGAATGATGGAAACTCAGCAACAGCTGTTTTTAATCTAAGATGTAAGTCATTTCCCCAAGACTGAACACATTAGTTCTGCAAATAGGAAGATAATTCATTTGTATCTCTATGACTTATTTTGTGGTATTCCTACAAATAAATACTTTTGAGCAAAGATACAAGACAGGTAATCTAAAGAATGCAGTCATGTATTACTGTATTTGCCATGTATAAGAGTCTTTGGTTGCAGTATCATAAGATGGAAAATCAACAGCTTACAGTTCCTGCTTGAGGTCTTAATGTACTTTTTGATGATAAAGTTGCCAGATCAGTTCACACAGGAGTATGAACTTTGTCCGAAATGTGTATGTTATCAGATTGCAGTTGAATAGACAT
The DNA here is from genome assembly GCA_037577455.1 of Pangasius macronema. Lineage (NCBI taxonomy): Eukaryota > Metazoa > Chordata > Actinopteri > Siluriformes > Pangasiidae > Pangasius > Pangasius macronema. The sequence goes on from CM074961.1 coordinate 14,224,370, forward strand.
TGTCATTGTAAATGGAGTGAATGATTCACAAACAGCCATCACTTTACAGTGATTACATTATGACTACTTTGTGTAGTCACCATCCGTAGTTAAACAGTTGTCACAGTTTGTCCATTTATCTCATTCTCTGCCATCCTGTTTGACTGTGGAAAATTTCTCAATACTTTGTTTCATGTTTGTTTTTCCCCCTCCCAGTGCTTTTAATTTTTTGTGTCTCATCACTGTAGAATCTGTCTTGAATTAGGTGCTAATTTCACCACATGCATTAGAAACATGAAAACATTTTATTTGTATAGATAGATGTACATAAAACTTTGTTATTGATTCTTTGAGTAGTTATTTTTGCGTGTATCATAGGCCATTAATAGCATGAACAATTTGATACCAGATAATTGGGTGCTTAATTTAAACATGGCACAAAGAAAGTAGAAAATGGTCATAAATAGGTCATGGATAAGATTGTGCAAAATTTCACCATACAACAATAAAATACATTTATATACAGCAAAAATCGAAGACATCAGCAGAGTGGTCTGTTTTCTCAGTGAGACAACAAGACTAAATCTTCCCTTTTTGAATAAAAAACAACACTTGTCAAGATATGTCCTTTTTAACCCCTTAATAGCCCAACTTATTTGTTATTCAACTTAAATCATGTTATTTAGTAACTACAATAAAAGTGGTAGTTAGAGCCAAGGATTTTAACTCTGCACCCGTCAACAGATCCTAGGAGTTTAAGGAGTTAAAATACTGTTTTTCTATTTAACATTCACCAGTGTCTTTACGGCAACTCCAGAAACTTTTTCAGTATAAATATGACCTTTTTGTCTGACATCAAAGGACAACGCGGCAGGTCTACACGTCTTCTTTGGTTGCTGGTTTATAAATAACATTTTGTCTGGAGTCATTGTTAGATCTGTGGGGGGAAAGAAAGTGTTTTTTTTTTCAGCTGTGGTCTGTTTATACGTTAAAGGTTTATATCATGAAATTATAACAGTATATTGAGTTCAAACAGTGAGAGAAAATGAGAAATGAAGGTCATCCAGTTTTCCTACATAAACAAACTCAGGTCGGTTCTCAGCACTTACGTATGTGTTACTCACTTTGAATGTTTTTGACGCTGTTGATAAGCGTACATGGAGAAAAAGAGTAAAGTCAGAGCAAACAAGACTCCAAAGGCAATGGCCAAGATATCACCTGCAGGCCAGAAAGGATTCATTTAGAAACAGGATTTTGATAATTATGCAGAAATACAAAAAATTATTTAATTAAGAATAAGAAGGCTATTATTGGAGTCATGACATACCTCTAGACAGACCATCTGTTAAAAAAAAAATAAATTACAATTTTATAAACTATATCAAGCCATTAAAATATGTGTCAAAACTCATTTTTGGAGGATTCAGGCAGCTCTCAGAAAATGTCATACACAATACAGTACAACATGATGGCATGAGAAGTGGTTTTGTCTGGAGTATCAGTCCACAGGAATGAAAACAAACATCCACTGACAGTGTTGTGAATGAAGCTTCTTAACTGTACTCAACACATAATCCATTTCAATCCCCTCAGCTGTACATTTGCAATGGTGTACGTCTGCCAGTGTGAGTGAGTGCTCACGGCCCAGCACGTACTCACATAATTTAGCATCAACTCAGCACTGTGGTGCTCATTAATTATATTAACTGAAAGTTGTAAAACTAGAAATGGGCACAGTGGATCTTTTAGCGCAGTGGTTCTTAAAATGGGGTCTGTTATATTTATTATCCTATTTATTTGTTTGGCCTGTTGAATTGAATGGGTTTGAAGAGAGATGTTAAATGATCTGCAGCTTCTCTCTACGAAGGTATGATAGCTGGCCCACCGGCCAACATGTTGCAATTTTCTTCTTTCACGTGACAGTGGTAGCAGACTTAGCTAAACCGCAAGTGCCTTTTTTTCTCTGGCCTGCAAATTAATTCAGCAAATGTGTGTGCCTCGTCTGTCAAGAGCCTGTTGCGGTAATTTAGGAATTTAATATCGTGAGACATTATGAAACAAATAATTGGCATTGCAAAAACAAAATATTGAGTGGATGAAAGGGCAGAAAAACTATAGAAGCAGGAAGCTTCCTGGCAGAAGGAACTTTTTATCAGAGCAAATGTGTCACAGAACTTTACTAGAGCTAATAAATTGGATGCTTTCAACTACTAAGCATGGAAAACCTTTCAGGAATTCCTGAAAGATTACTTAACTAAAGTGGTCAATGACATTGATCCTGAAAAGAAACACAAATTTATGAATATCACAACTACAGCCGTCAGGTGATCCTCTATTGCCGTTATTCCACTAAAATTAAACTCATATAACTTATTCACAATAATATTTTGGTGACCGGCTCTCTGTTATTTTGATGTGGTCTAATCTGGCTCGCTCTGAAAAAAAGTTTGGACATCCCTGCACTAGATGAAGAGGTAGCAGCACTGTATCAGGTCTGTTGGGTTATGGAGCCTACGGTTATCAGGTCTATCACTGGGTTATGGTGCCTATGGACAGTGTGTTCAGAAGTTATTACACCCACTCCTGTCCATCATTTTACATAAATTTTGTAATAGCTAAATAGGTCAGTGTTCCCAGTTCTGCTCCTGAACTCCTGAAGTACTCTGAACATCACAGTGTTTCTTCACCTTTAACAAATCGGTGACGTTGAGATAAACTGTGCTTAGATTAGGGAAAATACTACAGTATGTATTGCGTAAATTCTCGTGGACTAATATTGATAATGATAGATTATGTTTTAGGTTGAATAATGTATACAGAACAGATCCAAAGAGACAAGACCATGCCATCTACTAAGAGCATTTTTATTACAATATAATAACTTTACAACTAAGAAACTTACCCTGTGTAACATTTGCTCTAGTTCTTGAGAAGGTATCAGATGACCCACCTGCTTTGGGACATGTGAAAAGACATTGTTGATCCCATGTATACATTAATGCATATGTTTCAAATGCTTTTTTTCAAATGTCAACAGCTGAATAAGGTGTGTATGGTTACAGATAAAATTATTTGCCTCTACAGAATGTTATTTGATATTTTCAAACCAGCTAATGATTATAATGAAGCACTCACCATTTGCAGGATGGGAAGTAGGGAAAGAGGCCAGGACATGTCTTCCATGAAGATTTTGTGGAGTTCTGAAGTTTTGGGATAAGCTCTGGTTGTGTCCTGCTTTCAGTGTCTCCTCCAAAGCAGCAAGCTGTTTTAAATAAGCATACAGTATGTAACCCTGTACCATTTTTCGCAATTATAACAAAAACTATTTATGTGGTGCTCATCAGGCATTACCCTTGACACACTGTACTTAAAAAAACAACAAAAAAAAAACGAGCCTGATACTGATATTGTTTTCATGATACACACAAACCTGAGATTCTCAGAGCCACTCTTAAAGATTTTAAAAGGTGAGAGAACTGACCTGTTTCCTTGAGACTGTGATTGTGTCATTGAATACAGTCCAGTTCACTGACTGGTAACATGGTGGAGTTGTTAGAGACCCAGTGTATCTGTAAAACTTCTCCAGACTGTTCGGCAGAAGATGACGGACATTAAAACTGGGGATCTTAGTGTCCGACTCTGTAAAGACCATAAGAAGTTACATCAAATTTACCCTGATATTCAAACCAATACAAAATATGAGAATTATGGATGTAAAATCTTTTAATATTGTAGCATATGCAGGTGGGAATTTAAGAATATTTACCCTCAGTGCTAACATCTTTAATTACAGACAGGATTTTTTCATAATTTTCATTCTCATGAAGACCAATCTGTAATAGAAAGTGTAATAAATATTGTATAATGTTAATTTATAAAATTAGTAGTTTCAGTTCTAAAAATCTAAAATCAAATATGTCATAAAAATCCTTATGTAGACACACACTACATAACTAAATACACATAACTACATAACTACATACACACTACATACACTTCATTTTCTGAGGGGGTTCCAAGTACAGCCCATTTAGGAGGCAAAGAATACATGAGAAACTCATCATTAGCAAAAATGTAATTTGAAATAGACCCTAGAAAGGAAATGATCAAATTTGGTAGCTTTGCCTTTTTTTTTTCTTTTTTTTTTTAAAAACTTGGGGAACCTTTATGTGGTGGCTTAGTGGCATTTGGCTACTGAGTGGACTTGGGTCCTTGAGCAAGTCCCTTAACCCTCATTTGCCCAGTTCTATCTTGTCTCAATTATACGTTGCTTTGGACAGGAGCATCAGCCACATGAAGTGAATGATAAAGGTTCTACATAGGGACTGTATAACAGAGTTTGTCCTATCCCAGATCGTACCAAGTAGCACACTTGTAGGAAGCATATCCAAAGAACCCTTACTGGAACCCTTACTGGAACTGGAGTGTATGAATGAAGAACCATTACTTTGTATTTAGTCTTACCCCAATGAAGGCTCCTAACACAGCAAGTCCATCTGGTTTGCTTGCAGCCTCTTTGATGCTGGCATATTTTGAGTTATAATGAACAACATGGACCTTGAAAGGAGAGAAAAGTAAGAAATCATGATAGTTATGTTGCTTTGCTGAATTGCACTGGGTATGTGTAGCGCTGTGCACCCTCAAGGTCAACACAGTGAGTGCAAACACTGCTTAATTGAGTGTAAACAGCCATTGTGTTGCTTTTTTTGTATGTTTCCATATTGTGACCTTGAGTGTACAGAAAGGCACTATATAAAATAAAGTTATTAATATAAATATTTCCTTGAAGAATCCTTAATTCATAAAAATATGTTCTGTGATTTGATATTATAAACATTGTTGACTGTTTATACCTCAGCGGGGAAGTGAACATTATCAATGGTGTGCTCTGAACCAGGAACCTCTGTGTTCCCCCAGTGGAAATGCAGCTGGGCTGCCAAGTAGACCTTGTCAAATCCTTTTACTATACGCATGGTGTTGGGCAACTGGAGCTGCACTAATGGACAAAATAGAAGCCACACACATTTCTCAATGATATGTACCACAGTAACACACAGTTCATAAATTGTTGTAAGATACGAGCTAAACAAACCAACTGACTTACGTGTGTGACCGTTGTTTTGCAGTGTCAGTTCAGGTTGGCCACTTAAATCATAACCATCTAGTTTTATAGCAGGCAGCCTGGGATCATGGATGACTTCTCTAGTCACAATGTCAATAGGGGACTGAGATTTTCCACCACAGTCTGTGAAATCACTCAGCCATGATCTCTGACCTGTGTGAAAAAATGGTGATCATTGCCCTTGTGGCGTCACTGGGTTACTTATAAAACTTTGACGTGAAAAACTGAGGACATTAGTGTCAGAAAAGTCATGGGATGTATCACAAATAACAGTGGTGAAGTTATGTATTCAGTAATTAATGCCAAATTGCAAGTGTTGATACTTAATGTATATCTTAAGATGTGGTTAAGTGTCATAAGTTTAAAAAAGTACAGAATTAGTCGGTCTGCATTAAACTGTCAAAATGTAAACATTGGCCAAAATGTTGAATTTCCACATGCCTTTGTTATGCTTAATGCCAATATGTGGTGTTGTCAAGCTGTATGCTTTTATACTTGCATCCCTTACCTATATGGTCTTACAGTAAAAGTAAATTACTGGCATGTTTTCACTGATATCACTATTATTCCGTGGAAACTTGCTTTAGAGCCAGTCCTAACTCTAAACTTTAATGATAGTTTGAATCACTAGTTACGTATGTAAACATGGTTCAAGCACCATGGATGCTACCATGGATGGTGAGAATTACCTTGATACCTGTTTGTGCACAGGACAAACAGCTGAAACCTTCCAACAAAGTCATGAAATGAGTCATGATGCACTATTTGCCCATCACACTAGAAAGGGTAATGTTAACCTTGTAGAACCTGGAGGAAGTGTACAATGATCCCCAAGTAGCAACAGTGATGAAACTGCAATACACATGAGGAGGAGATGCTCCTCATAGAGTGGTATGTTATGATATGGGCTGGGTGTCCAGGCCATCTATAGGCCATGGTGATGACATCCAGCACCCAGTGGGCCAGTCTCCACTTAGACAAGGGAGCCCCTTGTCACTTTCCTCAATGACAGATGAACAGTTTGTCTGGGAATCAGATGACTGGTGTTGGGTCTGTATAGTACTGTACGGGATGCACAGGGCACAAGGAATGCTTTGCAGGCTTGCCTTGATGGAATGCTACAAGCTCAATCAACTGATTAATAAAATTGGGTAATATACCTTGGCTTCAACTACAAGGTCACCACAGAGTCTGACAAGGTGAGTTTATTAGAAGTAATCATTAGCAAAAAGGCAGTTTTCAGAGGCACACTTTTCAGATTGGCAGCTTGCAATAGGCTTGTAAGGAGCTGCTTCAAGGGACTCCAGCAAACAGGGGAGATGCCAAACCAGGTTCTTGGGAATTGGAGAAGCAACTCTTGCTCCTTGCAGAAATCTATGCTGTGCGATAGATAACTAGCAGACAGTGCTGTACATCTTCTTTTTCTTCTTCTTCTTCTTCTTNCTTTCCTCTTCTCTCTCTGTCTACGCACTCTCCTGCCTCCTCTACATCTTCGACCAACAGTAGCCCAATTTCCACCGGCGCCCTGTAGGTCAACGGCGCCGGTGGCGGTCGTTGTTAACCTGGGCCTCGACCGATCCGGTATGAAATTCGGAGTACTGATAATTCACATGATTAAATTTGGCAACGTTTTATGCCGGATGCCCTTCCTGACGCAATCCTCTCTATTTATCCAGGCTTGGGACCGGCACAGAAGTCACTGGACTGTGACCCCCATGGCTAGATTCATGGCATCACTCATCACTAGAGTAAAAATGTCATAACACATCTCTGACTGTACAAAGCATGATATAAGGGTCAAATGAAACAGCAAAATGATTTACCAGCTACTGAAAACAAGTGGAGGCAAATATTCAACAAAATGTCAGAATAGTGTTGGACAAATTACATTTTTTAAGTTTTACTTTTTTACTATGGTGAAGATGAGGGAAAAAATTATTATATATCAATGCAGTAACCATCATAATTAAAAAGCTAATACGTACTAGCCCTTTATGTAACAATGCAGTTACAATGCTCTCTATTTTTGTTCTGAAACTGCTTTTTAAATGAAACTGGGGTTTCATTTATTAAACTTTGCATGGATTCCAGAGTGAAAGTGTGTGCGCTCTCCCACCTGGGTACTGCCCACAAATGTCCATGTATGGTCAATGCAAATTAGCTCATATATATTTAAATGTGTTGTGTCCTTTTCATTGTTGAGTGAGGTAGCATCAATAATGGCAGAGAGGAAAAGCAAAAATAAGAATTTTGGGGAATGCAAAGTAGAAGTTGTGTCAGAGATTGAGACAAAAGGACACAGTTACTGCTACTGAAAACCTGAAAAATAAGCTGAAAGAGATAAAAGGGATCATGACCAAAGTGCCAATGAAATTAAAGGAGCTTGTTAAAAATATTTTGCATTGGTCTCAGCTATTCACAATGGACCCACAACATCTTCATGCAGTCTCACAGTGAGAAGATTATACTCATCTGGAGGGTAGAGATGTGAATTGGTTAATCCAGTTGTTGGTTAGGGGAGATGAGGAGGGGGAGCTCATTCTGCTGTGACTTGTTGTGCAGAACATGTCTTCACAATCTAGTGGGCTTTTTCTTGTCAGTAGGCTATAGCAGTCTCCCACCTGATGCATCCAGACAACGCCATAATGCTTTAAGCAGGCCAGTGGTGCGATCTGAATTCATAAAATACTGTGCGTCATTGTGGGTTAGAGGATTAAAATATATTGATTGTTGAATGTGCTTTGAACTGACAAAAATCAGATTTATTCTGACTAGGTGCCCTTATAGCAACATGTATGCAGTCATTAGCTCTGATTGCATTTGGGAAACTGGACATTGCTTCAAATTGCAATTTGATGTTGGCCTGTACACCCACTATGTAAATAACTCTGATGCACGATTAATCAATTTAATTATGCCAGCCAGTATGGCTGAAATGATGGTGCATTAGAATGGCTGGGATTTCCCAAACCCATCGGACAATTCTCTTTGGAAGCAACTGGTTGCCAGGAATAAAAGTGTGGTCAAGACCTGTAGGAAGATACATATTGCACCTTGGTCTCCCTAAACCTGGGGCCAATCAGCACATAGTTCCAAAAGAATGGCTCTTGGAAATCTAATTAGCCTCATTAGCCATTCATCATTATTGGCAAGGAAAACTTCATGTCTCTAAAAACATTTTTTCACCCTATTGTTTGCTTGGCGTGGTCTTCTAACAATGCCAAAAATGCCATTGTGCCATAAACAACACATCATTCTATGGCCTATTTATATCATTTAGTAGCCTTTTAATATATCATGAAAGTGTGAAATTACTTCACAGCTGTTTGCAGTCTGTAACTACTCATAATTAATATCAACCCATAATGAGTTACTATTTTGTTTATGGAGGATATTAAACAAATTATAGGCTGCAAATATTTAACTGGAGCAATACATAGAAATAGGCTAATAAACCAGTCTACACAGGTAAATAAATAAATAAACTCATAAAAAATACTGTTATGCTTTAATGCTTCTCATGGGTAAGTAGCTTATATGCAGTTATTATGGAGCTGCATAATTTGATTTGAAGTGTAATATGTGTTAGCTGTAATTCTCTACATATCCACAGGGTTTCAGGCTATTTCTAAAATGTTGTAGGTGGCTCTACACACGGGTCAAACCTTCCGTAAATATACACACAATTTCCCACCAAGTATTTCTTTATAAATCCCGCTTTCTGCATGGAAGGTTGCATATGTGTAACGCCCTGAGAAAAACAGGGAGAAATAATCACGAGTGATGTTGCGATGTTTCCTCAGTGAGAATATTTACTCGNAGGATAACGGCACTTACTGGTGTGTGATAGAGCGGAAAGGGCCTGATATTTACAGAGAGATTCTACTGCTGGTGAAAATGTATTGCCAAATGATTTCTTTAGCTATGCCTTTGTCATGTTAATACTGTGTTCCTGTATTTGTAACGCCCTGAGAAAAACAGGGAGAAATAATCACGAGTGATGTTGCGATGTTTCCTCAGTGAGAATATTTACTCATATATAACACACTTAACAATTCACATTTACAACAGATCAGTTACAGTAGTGTGTGTAATTCCTTTGTGCTGCAAATATTAAC
>CM074961.1:14234568-14249561 GCA_037577455.1 Pangasius macronema
ACTAGGTTGCACACGATGCACTTTATGTGGCTAGGACAACTTAGTCTAGTCCTCAGCTCTGTGTTTTGTAACTCTATTTTGTGTTGTTTTATGTAGCACCAAGGTTCCAGAGAAACGTTGTCACATTTCACTGTGTACTGCGTCAGCTATATATAGTTGAAATGACAATAAAAGACTCTTGACTCTTGAACAGCCTTCACAGGGTTAAGGCCGCAGGAAGCTCTTTCCTGATATCTTCAAGGAGGTAACAGTTTGTTCTTTTTTAGCTGCTATCAAGGAGTGAGTCAGGCAATTAACACTCATTAATCATTGTGGGCTGGCTAAAGGTCTTAGGGACTGAGGGAGCTCTGTGATACAACCTGCAAGCATATTATATCACTTTGGCATGTAATATATTATTTGTTTACTTACTATGATAGTCCCAGTGATTGCTATGGGATGAACCTGTAAAGAAATAAGAAAGTGGGTCAAGAATACATTAACAGTAGCCACATAATTTGGTTTCCTACCTTTCCTTTTCACCTTTTGGCACTCTAACAACACTCTAATAACATCATACTATAATAAACCTAAGAAAAAAATTCTGTATGAAAGGTGAGTCAGACATTTTTAACAGATAAAGTCCTGAGAAAGAATGGCTGTCAAACCCAAGCAGGTGGCTGTGAAAGCTAGTGCATTTAGATTCACATGCTGTCAGTATGAGGTACAGGCGCATTAAGGGAAATGTCTTCTCTGTTCTCTCATGTCAGCTCACTTGCACAATCCTTCATCCGTCCAGCTGGCTGAATGCAGGCATTATGCTCCTAAGAGTGAGCCTTATATGGGGCCCATTTTAAAGAGCTTTGGCAACTTACTGATGGCCATCAGGACTCCAGGCACTATTGTTAGGTTACATGGTGGGTCGTGATGAAGTTACAGAGATCAGCTCTTTAGTTTGCAACTTAAGAATCACAGAGGAATAGGAAAAGAATGGGTCACATGGCAGAAGGTTTCTTTGCTGTTTAGCCAGTAATGGTTCCCTATTATTGTTGTTGCTGTTGTTGTTGTTGTTGTTGTTGATGGTGGTGGTGGTGTTTTTTTTGTGAAATGTGCGTGTGTGAAATGCTTTGCTGTCACCAAGAACTGAAAATGCAAATGTAGAAAGGATGACTAATATTGTCAGCTGCCATCAGATAACCTCAGGCGTTTTTATTAATTTTTAATTAATAGTGATGTAGGAACATTAACAGTAAGGTTTCTCTATTTTTTTTTTGTCTTGTCTGGCCGATGATAACATTGTGTATCACATGTATCATGATTTCAGAACATTAGAGGAATTTTTGAAATGTTACAGCATAAACCTGTTGAACAACTTTCAAATATTTTAATAACTCTCACTGTTACCACTTGTAAAAGTTCTTTAGTTTATACCTCTGGGAAATCTTTACAGGCTCTGACAGAAGGTTTTATAGAAGGTTCCAGTTAGAAACTTTTAGGAAGCTCAGAACCCTTATCTGGAGTGGCATAGTGGTGCACAGAGATCACAGCTCCACAGTTCCCAGTTCCATCCTGAGCTCAGGTTACGGTCTGTGTGGAGTTTCATGGGTTTTCCCATGTCCATGCTGGATTGCTTCAGGGTCTCAGGTTTCCTTTCCACCTCCCACAACATGGCAGTAGGTGAACTGGCTAATCTAAATTGGCCCTAGATGTGAATGAGTGTATGAATGTGTGTGTGCATGTTGCCCTGCAATGGACTGCTGTCTCTTTCAGGGTATGTTTCTGCCTCGGGATAGGATGCTGAACCACCATGACCCTCACCTGGAAGATGAATGAATGAAAACAACTTTATTTTGGAAGTGTGTTATTCAGTAACTATTATGAATTACTCAGTAACTGCAGTAAAACTGTTGCAGGGATATAGATATGAGACTGAGGATCTGTGCACTGACAGGATCCTGGGAGATTAAGGGGTTAACCAGCGTATTCCATACTACGACTACATGTAATGTTTACTGTGTTGAATGAAAACTGAAGAATTTGGACTCCTAATCAGTATAAACATAACAACGAGAGGTTAAACTGAGTGAGTAATCTAAAGTTGACTGATTCAGACCTCAGTATATTTGCCTGTCAATCTACACCAGTATCTTTATAGTTGTTTGGGGATACACCTTTAAACCTGACTTGTTTGTTTAGAGGAAACACATGACCTCTCACCGTTGTTTACTTAGATTCACAATTTAGGAAAGTCAACACCAAATTAATCAATTAATTGATTTCCCATTTTTAAAGCCAGCAGCTAGGCAAGAGATGTTGTGTGAATAAATAAGATAATGCAGAGATTTTCACTGAGTAACCTTCTAGCTTAGGTTTGGAATGTCTGTGTGTGTTTGTGGTATACAGTTTTAATATTGTGTATTAGGTAAGGTAAGGGTAAAGTAATTAATCATGCTTTGCACAGGCTGTGCTCTTCTTAGCACTGTCTCAGCTGAGTGAAAAATGACTATGAGGCCAGATCTTTTAGAAAAAGTTTCTGTGACTGCTATTTCATGATTAAAGAAAACTTCATAAGGAAGTTCAGCTCCATCATCAGACTGCTTCACAGTTATGACTAAGGGTAAAACCTTTGTATATTACTCTTCAGGCAAAACTTTTCCTTATAATAATACACAATGGCGTAGTAATACCGAATCTTCACTCTATAATCCCAGACACAGTACAATACTAGACTACAAAATGGCAATTGCTCCTCTACACCCTTAAGTTTATCCCTTTACAAGTTACCTGTTTAATGCTTCAGGTTTCTGTGGATTATGTGAGCTAATGGCAGATTCATTTTGTGGGAGTAGTTAGGAAATCCACTCTGGTATTAAGATTTCAGCTCATATCCATGGATGCAAAAAAAAAGTCCTGTGTGTCTGATTTTCAAATTACTGATTTTCAAATTACTTTTTGATTGTGTAGTTCAAACTATTTGCTAAAATGCAAAATTTGAGTCTTCATGGATTATTCTCAAAAAAATAAATAAATAATAAATAAATAAATCCAAACAGTGGGGTCTTGTTTTAGGTGTTTAATGGATTAATTCGGAGCAGACTTGGCAGGTACAAAGGAAATATTTGTTTGTTGTTGTATTAGGCAGCAGTTTTCTGTGAAATCTTCTCAGTTTAGAACCTGGGAGTAAATGAAAACATTGTGCTCTACTTTTGTAGGACCACTGATGCAATGAAATATATTTAAATGTGCCATATGTATCTTCCAGGTCAATGATCTGTACAAACACTAAACTACACTAATTTTAGGAAGAAATATATATAAATATGGAAATATAATGCACAGCAAAAGAGATGTGTATTGACAGTCGGGGTTTTTAAAATATAACATCATCCAGAAGGACATTAGGATAAAATAGGAGAAGATGGTCAGTAGAAAGAAACTTATATGCTGAACAAGCTTAGTACCAGACAAACAGTAAATCTAGATTCAGCTCAGTGTAAAAGGAGGGAAAGGGGGCATGAGACCTTTTGCCCACATGTTTTCCACTTTTTACCTAGCCTTATGAGGGTAGGAGAACGTTGGCATCAGCACGTAGTCCTGTGAGTTTCACCATTACAAAACCACAAGCTGTTACTAACGTCACCAGGAATGTCCTGGATGAGCTGGTGAGACTGATCTCATTCTGAGTAAGGACTACAGAAAAGCATCACATTAAGAGGTAAAAATCCTACACCACATAATTTTGAGGAGCTGCAGGATGTAAACCCAACTCCTTGATGTTTCAAAAATAAGAGATTTGATCTCTTTAGTAATAGTTGCTCATGAGTGATAACTCATAATTGCAACAATATTTCTGCCACATCATGATACTGAGCAAAGAAACTATTTGAAGCAGGAAATCTGAATTGCTAAATTGCTGAGCAGCAGAAAGCGATAAACTAAATTCCAAGATGTATAAAACAATAAAATTTGATAATTAATGTTAAAGTGCAAGGTATTTGACCAAACGCATACGTGAAAAAAAAACTTTAAAAAAATTGACTAAAAGAATTATATTCACTCAAACAGAAGCCTCCTTTCCACTGATCAGTCTGCAAAGGCAATACATGTCAAAATGCTCTATGACATTTTCATTACACACTTTGGATAATGTACTTCACAGAAAACTACACAGGAGCCTTAAATCTTATCTTAAATATTCAATTCCAAATCCCTGTTTCTTTTGACTAATGCATGCATAAGTGTTAACCTACAATTTAAAAATAAAGTAACTTGTATATTTTACTCACTTTTTTTGTGCTCATCCTCCTGTTCATTGCTCCCATTCTCTTCTTCTTCAGAGGAACTTGTGTCCCCCACCACCTGACTGTGGATGAGCAGGAGGGTGATGAAGAGCTCTAACAGCATGCTGACGTGTGCTTTTCTCCTCTTAATAGTAAGAAAAGGTCTTCAAACCCACGCAGCCAGACACATACACACTTATGTATATGCTCACACTTTATATACACACACACAAAGCCTCAGATTCAATGACTCACAGGCCTGTCACCTGGGGTGGAGCTTTAAAGGCTGCCCTCAGGAAAGCCACCAATCAGGAGCCATCATTAGGGGCCTGGGACATCTCTCAATCTCTCATGCTCTTGCTCACGCTACTTAAGATTGAATACCAACCAATCTAATCTCAGTTTCCTAAACCTTTGGCAAGGTTGGCATCTCACGCACCACACAGATCACACACACACACACCTTGCCTTGAGCAAAGTCCAGTCTAGTGTTATGAACTGAGAAAAAAATACTTTAGACTTTTGTTTGCTCAACGAGTTCACCGAATGCCATATCTTTTTTGGCCCCTGGACAGGTCAGTCCTTCCAAAAACCCCACATCCTTTTCCCTTTATGCTTGATGCCCTTACAATTGACCATACTCTTAAAACAAAACTAGTACTGTGCAATCTGTGTGCATGCTGGGTTCTGTTTGCAGTGGAGTGCTTGTAAAAATGGCAAAAATAGGTGTTTCCTCTTACAATCGAATCATTCGTAGTTTTATTAGTATCTGTAACAACTTGTCTAATAAGGCAGTGAATAATACATCGTCCCTTCCTTTATTAAAAAAAACTCTCCTCACTTTATCTTCTCACCATTCTCAGAAGACTGAATCAAGGTAGAAAATAGCAACCCCAGGCATTTCATGTATTTTAGAGGAAGTTACGTAGGAAGTTTTGTCGTGACAATTTCAGCAACACCACTTCTGAAGAAATCATCTTTATATCCTTCAGCCACTGCCCACTTTGACTCATAAATATTGCTCATTCTGCCCCTAAGATAATACATTTAGCGTTAGATTAGAACAATGTGAACATGTACTTGTCTCCAGGATTATAAACCCAATGTGCTTGTTGCTTGTGGAAAAATAAGTTACATCCTGTTTGGAGATGCCCAGTTGTTCCATGCATAACATGTTAAAGTTCTGATGTATGTCCCTTAATCTATCCAGCAGAATACCTTCAATGTTTCCCAATCCCACATCCTGTAATAGTGAGTGAAGGGAGAAAATGGTAGCACCAGGTATTTCAGAGGTCATGCAAGAAAATTTTAGCCTGTGGGCAGTTTTGGCATGACAACTGAAGGAATAGTCTTTCCAAAAAGATGTGGGTTTACATCCTTGACCCCCACCCCAATCCACTTTAGAATTGCCCATCCACACCCGCTGTACTTTTTTGAACATATACTTTGCTCCAGGGCTTTATGATGTGCTTATTAGTTTCTGCTTGTAGTGGAGAGCAAAAAAGAGTGAGAGAGAAATGTATCTGATGAGTGTGGTCTTTGGCTGTTATTACTTTGGTGATGGCACAAGTCATCTGCCTCCTTTCCCAAAATAGTGAGTGAAGGAAATTGGCAACAGCAGGTATTTGAGGTATTTTCAGAGGTCAAGGCAAGAGGATCCCAGTCTGCAGGCACTTTTTTTTTGCATGCTCTGGGAGTGGGGCTTTCAAATAACTTCCTTACATCCTTTAGCCCTCATTTACTTTCCTTTATTATTTGTGAACAAGCATGATTGTGTGTGTTGTATACAGTATCTTCGGCTATGAAGTAGACTATTAGGCTTATTAACTTCTGCTCCCATGAACCTTTTTTAATTAGTAGTCTCTACTAGTTCAAATAGAACTAGAGAGCTGAACTGGAATTAGTATAAAGTGGACAGCAATAGTCATTAATGGATTTCAAGCTTAGTAAACCTTAAGTAAGAAATATCTTTGCCTCCCAGTCAGTATGAAACTGTTAGTCAGATGCTGAGAATTTCTACTAAAGCCCACAGACTAAACACATTACACATGAATTGAATATCTGTAGAAGAGCTCTGGACTGGAAAAAGGTCTTGTGTAGATAGATCCATCCATCCATTCTCTGTACCGCTTATCCTACACAGGGTTGCAGGGTAGCCTGGAGCCTATCCCAGGGGACTTGTGGCACAAGGCTGGGGACACCCTGGACAGGAGACCAACCTATCGCAGGGCACAATCACATACACACCCATTACGGACAATTTGTGAATGCCTACAATCAGCCTACAATGCATGTTTTTTGACTGGGGGAGGAAGAAGCACGGGAAGAACATGCGTATAACCTATATTTAATTCCTCTGTTATCATTGGAAATTGTCCTCATCAATGAAATGTCACTGTACCAAAGATTACATCCACAAAAGGCCTATGTTAATACAGTCAGAGACATCAGAACATGCGGGGTTAGAAAGACAGATTCCATCATGCAAGGAATTTCTCGTGGCCTCAGACTTGCTAGATCAGATCAGTTATTAGTTAAGCACTGGCGTCAGAAACCTCCCCATTGCCAAGATGAGCAAGATTTTTCAAATAATTTAGATGTAGTGATTTAATGTCCCTAAAGGTTCTCAGCTAGTAATAGCCACGGAAATAGGATAAGGAAAAGCATAATTTAAGGGGAAGGGGCTGGGGGGAAGGGTAAACTTGATAAATTACATTTTGAAAAGTGGTGCGATGAAAGGATAGCATCTTTCTACACAAATTATCCACAGGGAACACCTTCCAAAGTTCCTCAGAAGAGATTTATCGGCTGATCAAGGACAAACAAGATGCATCTGTACACATAATCCTTCCTTCAGAAAACTGAATCAACAATACAGTTATTACTGTCAAAAAACAGTAACAAAAATCTTTATTAAAAAGAAAAAGAAAAAAGGAACTACACATACATGGTGAGACTGAAAATAATCACTGGATAACAGTGTAAATACGTTTGCATACGAGTGAGATTTCCACATGTACTGCATTTACTTTTGAAAGAATCAGTGCCACTTTACAGAGGACATTGAAAGAATGAAAAATGCGAGAAAATGTGCAGGTGACATGTAAAACTCTAGCAGCATTTTAAAGCCTGATGGAAAGAAAAATACAGTTGCTTCTTTAAAAACAATGTAATTGCCACTCAAAAGATTCACATTCAAAGGCAAAAAGGTGATACTTTTGTAGACACAACAGTGATAATTTAGTTTGATCATGTAAAACTAGATCACAAAGCTCTTATATGAACAGAGCATAATACAACTCCAGCTTTAGCATGTTTCAAATCACAAGTTCCGTGGCTCAGCATAGAGAAAAGCAAAATGGGACTGATTTTTTTTTTCATGATAAATGATGACCAAATTTAAACTACTGTTACTTTAAAACTCTGATTATTATTGTTATTGTTATTATTATTATTATTATTATTATTAAACTGTCACTTTAAGTTTACAGTTTAAGTTTACACAACACTGGATTTAAAGAACTGATCAGAAATAGTTCTGAACTCACTAACTTGGCAAACTAGAAGCATTGTTTTTACTAAGAAGCTATTACTGTTTCAGTGCCAAAAGCGCTACAGAACAAATCCTCTGTGTGACTTACATCTCTACCAGAACCCCAAAAGAAGTGGAAGTAAAACAGTGATTGCACATGTCTGAATAATATCACTGCCAATCTAAAATTCTCAGCATTTATGAGTCATACATACATAAACTTGTATTGTGGATGTAAGATATATGCCCCAATTTTTTGTCATATTGGTCCAACAATCTTTATATGACTGCCCTTTTTTCGAAGAACAAACATATTATGAACATGCGAGTTTACTAGAATGGCTCAAACTGCAACAAGCTGTGCCTTTAAAACTGAAGAACTGAGATAGAGGTAGTCAGGAGTCAAAGCATGACTTCATGATTGCCTCACGATCAAACTTGAAGTTAAGGAAGGACTTTGAGGAGTAAATCTGCTCGTATTCTGACTGCCCATTCAAACCACGAACGTCACTCGCTGCATCTGGAGTAAAGATAAGAAAATCATCATTTTGTGAAACTCATTAATAGCGATAATGAGCTAATAAATGTGCTTCGTCACCCTGGTGTTTCTGAAGACTTGTTGTTGATACCAGTCAGGCTGGTTTGAGTATTCTGGAAACTGGTGATCTCCGAGGATTTTCATGCACTACAGTATGCACTCATCAGCCATAACATAATATAATAATTAGGAAATAATTAGCTCCCTAATATTGTGTAGGTCCCCCTAATGCCACCAAAACAGCTCTGACCCGTTGCGGCATGGACTCCAGAAGACCTCTGAAGGTGTGCTGTGGTATCTGACACAAAGACATTAGCAGCAGTTCCTTTAAGTCCTGTAAGTTGCGATGTGGCCTCCATGGATCGGACTTGTTTGCCCAGCACATACCACAGATGCTAGATCGGATCGGAGATCTGGGGACTTTGGTGGCCAAGTCAGCTCTTTGTCATGTTCCTCAAACCATTGAAGGTGTGTACTTGGTCTGAATTGGGGCAGTTGTGGTCTAATGGTCCGAGAGTTGGACTTGCAACCCGAAGGTGAACCCGAGGGTGAACCCGAAGGTTGTGGGTTTGAGTCTCGGGTCCGGCAAGGATTGTAGGTGGGGGGAGTGAATGACCAGCGCTCTCTGCCACCCTACTGTGTGTGTGCACTTGGATGGGTTAAATGCAGAGCACAAATTCCGAGTATGGGTCACCACACTTGGCCACANCAGGACCCAAAGTTTCCCAGCAGACCATCGCCCAGAGCACTGCCTCTGCAAGGTTGCCTTCTTCCCATAGTGCATCCTTGTGCCATCTTTTCCTCAGGTAAGTGACACACAGACTGGGCCATCCACATGATGTAAAGGAAAACATGGCGATTCAGACCAGGCCACCTTCTTCCATTGCTCCATGCTCCAGTTCTCCATGCTCACATGCCCATTGTAGGTGCTTTCGTTGGTGGACAGAGGTCAGCATGGGCACTCTGACGGGTCTGCAGCTACGCAGCCCCATACGCAGCAAGATGTGATGCACTGTGTTCTGACACCTTTCTATCATAGCCAACATTAACTTTTTCAGCAATTTGTGCTTCAGTAGGTCTTCTGTGGTATTGGAAATAGACATACTAGCCTTCACTCCCCACGCACATCAGTGAGCCTTGGGCGCCCATAATCTTGTCACTGGTTCACCAGTTGTCCTTCCTTGGACCTTTTGGTAGGTACTAAGCTCTGCATACTAGGAACACCCCACAAGACCTGCCATTTTGGAGATGCTCTGACCCAGTCATCTAGCCATCTCAATTTGGCCCTCGTCAAAGTTACTCTGATTCCCCATTTTTTTTTTTTTTTTTTTGAGAACTAACTGTTCACTTGCTGACTAATATAAATCCCCCCCACACACACACAGGTGCCGTTGTAACGAGATAATGAATGTCATTCACGTCACCTTTCAGTGGTTTTAATGTTATGACTGATCAGTGAATATAAAGAGCTTACACAGAATAGTGCAAAAAACAAAATAAATCCAGCAAGCAGCAGTTCTGTGGGTGGAACAGCTTTATAAGAAATACATTTCTTATAAATAAATGTATTTTTAATTTAAGAATGTTGATGAGAGAAGGCTATGGTAACTCAACTAATCACTCTTTACAACTTTGGTGAGCAGAGACTGGACAGCTGAAGACCTCTTTCATCAGCAAGGCATTTCCACCTGCAGAACTGCCTCTCAACTGATTTTTTTTGTGCTTCACACATTTTATGTAAACTCTAGAGACTGTTCTATGTGAAAATACCAGGAGATTTCTGAAATACTCAGACTAGCTGTCTGGCACCAACAATCTAACCAGGGGCAGTACAGTTGTTCCTATTAAAATGGCCAGTTAGTGCATGCACAACCTGGCTGAAGTGTACAAATCTGGGTTAAATATTAAGGTGGAATACCACGATATTTCTAGATTAGGTAATCGAAGCCTATCCTTATATAACAAGTTTATCTGCTTTTATTAGCATTGTTGCAATGAAAATAAAGAATGGACTACTTTTGTACTTTGCTCTGGACAATAGCATCTGCTAATGAGTGCACACTCCCTTTCTGCTTGGCTTAAGCTAAAGCATTCTCACTTCTTTCAGCAGATAATTCTTATTCATGTTCAATAATTCTTTAACATTTACAGCTCTTGAAAAACCAAATTAACCTTATCATATTTGCTTTCCTGGAGTTAATTACATGAATTTACAGTTAGCAGACAGATCCTGAGCCCTATGTCTTTTTAAAAGGAGTCTCCAATTTTACCTGCAAAGGACCATAGTGGGAGAAGCTTGTCATTTCAGCCAAATAGTCTCAAGACCAAGATCAAAAGATTACACAAGTGAGATTAGGTGTGGCTCCTGAGGGGGTAAAAAGAAAAGCTACAGCCACACAGATCCTTTGCGGATAAGACTGGAGCCCAGGTCCTATAATGGTAGCTTATATCTGTTAGGGGCAATTTCCTGTGATTAGTCTACAACCACATGAACCACCTGCAGAAGGAGAATACAGACTTGTGAAGTCCAGATTTTATCATATGAAAGCAATGGAATGCTGGTACATCTGGTCACATGAATATTCACGAGTCTAACACAACTATTTCTGATTAGATAAAATTTTTTTTATTCAGTCAAGGTAACAGTTCTGTCACTGTAGCACTAAT
Source organism: Pangasius macronema (assembly GCA_037577455.1). Taxonomy (NCBI): domain Eukaryota; kingdom Metazoa; phylum Chordata; class Actinopteri; order Siluriformes; family Pangasiidae; genus Pangasius; species Pangasius macronema. The sequence continues at coordinate 14,245,565 of CM074961.1, forward strand.
GAATGTACCTGCATCAAAGTTGTCTTGCAGTCTTCTGGGCTGAAGCTTCTTTTCATCTCTCTACAGGAAATTTGTCATACAGACTTCAATGTTTTAGACTGATAGACATTATCTTCCAAGTTATCAAATATTTAGTTATGAATGAATGAAGAGATAAAATGTATCTGCTGACTACTGACCTCATTCATTCTTTTCTTTACATTAGGGGAATCCTGGTGCTTCCTCCCATTGCTTTTCACATTATGGTTCTGCAAAAACATGGCATTTTGATATTTGCTGATATTTTGTTGTAATTAAAAAAAAAATAAAAAATCGTTGTTGCTTATCTGATTATATCTCTGTATAAATGAATATCATACAGAATATCAAACTAATTTACTTCACATTTACATACACAACCAAGAGAAAAGACATACAGTGTATGGGCCCAAATTCATCACTACAACAACACTGCCCTCTTCTGGTTATCTTCTGGAGAAGTACACTCATGCTGAAATTCACTGCAAGTTGACAGTCAGCGCAGTGGATATTAGCAATGATGTTTCTAGATTACTATTAGCTCACACTGTAATCACATACTCAAGCAAGTAAAGTTATATTCTGAAAAGAATTTAATTTTTTTTGCTAACAAGTCACTACAAAGTTTTTTTTTTTTTTCAAAACTCTTCCTACTTTTCTCTGTATAAAAGAAAGTTTAATATATCAGTTCATGCACCATAACTACCAAAACAACATCACATCTTCAAAGGGAAAAAAAAATTATCATCAAAACACAAGAACTGTTTCTCTTAACAAGAGGACTGTTAATATGAGCACAATGACCCAAAAATACTCACAACTGCTGTCATTAAAGTAGGTACACCATTAAAGTAGGTACTGACTGTATCTGTAATTTGTTTTATTTAGTTGTTTTCATTTGTAATTGTGATTTGCTTCTGTCGACCTTAATCTCATAAAAAAGGCAATTGTGGTTGAGAAGTCAGGAGTGACAAAATGGAGTCAATACCTTTCATGATGGAGAATGGTTGTGAAATTTGTGAATAAACAGGAAAATGTTTAACTTTTTTGTACAACTGTTTGTATATGTGAGAATACAAAGTTCTGCCAGGCTGTCAATCCACGTACATATGTGCTGACATTGTGGTGGCTTGTGACACAAGCTGGCTATCGTACCCCATCACATTTACTTCACACTGAATTTAAGTACTGAATATATTTACAATACACACTGTTGTTGTTTTTCCCCGTTAGGGGTCGTCACAGGGGATCATTGGGCAGCATGTTTGATTTGGCACAGCTTTTACGCTGGATGCCCTTCCTGACGCGACCCATTTTATCCGGGCTTAGGATCGGCACTGAGATCTGGGTGGGTTCCCTTTCTAGGAATTGATCCCAGGCTGCAGCGGTGAGAGCATGGGCTCCTTAGCAGCTAGACCACCAAGGACAATATACACTATATGGCCAAAAAGATTGTGGACACCAGATCATCATGCCCATATGTGATTTTTGAACATCCCATTCCAATTCTAGTCCCCCTTTGCTGTTATACTAATCTCTACTCTTCTGGGAAGGCTTTCCACTAGATTTTGTAGTGTGGCTGTGTGGATTTCTGCTCATTCAGCCCCAAGAGCTTTAGACATCAGGCACTGATGTCAGGTGAGAAGGCCTGGGGAGCAGCTGGCATTCTAGTTCATCCCAAAGGTGTACAGTGGGGTTGAGGTCAAGGCTCTGTGCAGGCCACTCAAGTTCTTCCACATGAACTTTGGCAAACCATGTCTTCATGGACCTCGCTTAAGCACAATTGGCACCCTTAGTTCCAGTGAAGGGAAATTGTAATTCTACAGCATACAAACCCAATCATGTCTTAAACTGTATACAGCTGTGTGGCAACAGCTTGGGGAAGAACCACATATGGGTGTCAAGGTCAGGTGTCCAGAAACATTTGGTTATATAGTTCACATGCGTTCCTTTCATATAGTGTGCATTCATTTTTATATTTGTCATTAAAAATATTCAAAATATACTACACTATTACACATAAAACTGGTTCAGTTATTGTTCATGTATATAAAGTATGTGTAACCACAAACCTTGACTCTGAGAAAGTCTGCAAGCTCACATTGACCAAGCTGACCAAAAGCTTTCTGCTGCTTGTGCTTTGCCCAGCCTTCGCATGGAGATGCCTCCACTGCAATTTGTGAGCGCCTGGGCTTCGATCTTGGAGAAGAAACAGGTTAAATAAAAAAATAAATAAAATTGGCATATGTATTTATATTCACAATTATAATAATTATTTTCTCAAAGTAGAGACAAGCTGTCTTTATTAAATCACACACATGTCCAGCTACAAAGTGTTTAGAGTCCACAGAACACCTTCACAACACGAGGGGGTTGGCCTAATGGAGCCTTGCTGCAGCAATATGTAGATTCATGTGGTACTCCGGAAAGCTAGACAGAGTTTGCACACCACTGGTCAGTGTGGTTCTCTGATTTGTTTGTAGAAAATGATTTGTGCGCACACACACAAGTTCTCATTCTGGAAAAGCAAGGCTAGATATCATTATGATCGTGTCACCTGAAGAGCAAAACTATACTAAACAATCTTGCTCACCGAAAAGGTTTGCATGGAGTGCTGCCATTGGATAAAAAGTCCTCGTCACTGCTCGTTGATTCCAGTTTATGCTTGGCTATCCATTCTCTGAGCTGCCTGTGAGGAGAGCAGTGCACCAAATTGAATATTCAAAATCACTGATGAACAAAATCACTATATTTGGTATTTACACTGTTATTTAATACCAAAAATAAAACAGAAGATACCTCATAAAAGGTATAGCCATAAAAAACTTGTTGGGAGCCAGGCCAAGCTTGGACTTGGGGGTCATGTCATTTCTATGACATGGCAGTTTATCAACAGGAAACCATTCAATGTTCTATTAAAAGTAACAAAAGAAAAATGTTTATTAAATCACCACTCTGTTCTGAATCAATAAGTCATCAATTAAGTAACAGAGACTGAAAATATACCGCACCCTTATTTCTTTCCTGGTTTTGGGGTTAAATTTTGTTTCCTTTGGTACGCCAGGGATTATGTATAGTCGAGCAAGTTGATCTGTGATTTTCTGCTCAATGAAGGTGTCTTTGCAGATGCGGTCTCTGATGTCAAAACCAGTCTCCTCTAAAACCTACAGCAAATATAAAGCACATTAAAGAAATGGTTCGATTTAAAATCTAAAATTTACATCGCTTACATAGACAAAACATGGTTATCGTCTCAAGTTTACTTCTTTTTGGGGGCAGTTGTGGCCTAATGGTTAGAGAGTCGGACATGAAGGTTGTGGGTTCGAGTCTCAGGCTGGCAGGGATTGTAGGTGGGGGGGAGTGAATGACCAGCGCTCTCTTCCTCCCTCAATACCACAACTGAGGTGAGACCCTTGAGCAAGGCACCGAACCCCCAACTGCTACTCGGGCACCGCAGCAAAAAAGGCTGCCCACTTCTCCAGGTGTGTTTGCACACTTGGATGGGTTAAATGCAGAGCACAAATTCCGAGTATGGGTCACCATACTTGGCCACACTTCACTTCACTTTCACTTAACACAGCTTCCCAAAAAGGTTGAATCTTTGAACATTGCCAAAGAGCATGAATATATGTACCAGTTTCTTCTTTACATTTCCAGCATTTATTATCCTTCATACAACCCATTCTATAAAGTCGAACTGGTGTGTAATAATACATATTGGATAATTGGATAAATTTGCCTCTTGCTTCTTTTATATACATTCCACTGTAAGACAAAAGTCTGTACCAAGTGTCTTTATCTATGTCACTACAAATGTCTTTCTGCCAAATCAATCTCAGGTTATTACAATTATTATCATCAATCCTTAAACAGAGTTGATAAAATGTAGATGCTTTTTGCCGGTGTCTTCTTCTTCTTCTTCTTTCAGCTTTTCCCTTCAGGGGTCTCCACAGCGAATCATCACTCTCCACCTATCCCT
>CM074961.1:14249661-14268173 GCA_037577455.1 Pangasius macronema
TCCATATTCAAATACAATATATTCTCTAAATTAGGGCTCAAGTGGATACCCAAATATTTAATTCCTTTATTCATCCATTTGAATTTAAATGCACTAACTGAGGAAGAAAAGCATGCTCCTGATACTGGCATAGCCTCTGACTTATGCCAGTTTATTTTATATCCTGAAAATTTTGCTTTTCACTTATTTTAAATGCAGTCAATCAGCTATTTAATTTTGTATTGGTGAATCAATGTTAATATAACTAAGAAAAAATATAAGTCTAACTTACCTTAAACTTACTTACCCTGTTATGCATTACAGTGACATCATTGTTTGGTTATTTATTAATCAGTTATCAACATTATTATTCATATTATTATATTCTTATTCTCTCCCTTTTTTTGTTTTGTTATTTATTTATTTATTTATTTTACATTTACTTATTTATTGTTGGATTTTTGTACTGGTGTGTTATGTATAAAGAAAAGTAATAAAAACTTAATTAAAAAAAAAAACTTAAATAAGTGAGAAGCTGGAAGTTTCACTGAACCTTTAGTCAATGCATCAAGTGAGCATTACTAAGTCATGCTATACTTTTCTTCCAGGACCTAAGCATCGTGAAGCTCTTCAGGGGGTTTATTTACCTCTCGTACAGCACAGTCATGGGGTGCTTCATCCTCATTGACTTTCCCTTTAGGAAAGCCCCATCCTGATTTGGCCAGGTATCCTTGCACCAGTAATACCTACACAAATTGCATGCATAAGTTGACAGAGGAAGCTTTCATGTACATTATTATCTGATTGCTGAAAAAAGGGGATCTTTATTAGCTCTGGCTGTAACATACTCACATTGTCAAGGGTTTCATCCAGAATAATTGCACCATATGTAGGAACACCCATCTTGTACTCTTTCCATTGATCTAAAACCTTCTGAACATCCTCGCCTTGGGGAAGCAGGAATGGACAGTGATTAAAAAGTATTAAAAAAAGTTAAGGAAAATAAATTAGACATTAATTAGAGATCTGGGATGTAGCCTATGCGCTGCTTACCAATCACACTATTCTGTATAGTTTGCTTCTGCTCTTAATGACCAGACGACCATACCTTGAGGTTATAATAAATGACATGGCTTTGCACTAAGTGTAAGGGATTTTGCTCTCCAATCTATTGATGGATTTCATGCTGTGAATATGCGAGATAGTCACTGACAAACAGCCTCAAAGTATGTCACGATCGTACTACTGATGTTTCTGTTAAGACTGCAGAGTTGGCTTTGTTCTCAAAAGCATGTCAGTACCAGATGAGTACAAGTTTTCAGCCAATATTCAATTGAAACTGTATCTGTATTGTATGAAAATAAATGCATTTACAAAACTGACTCATATAGAAACTATTTGTCACGTTGTGAACAATTCAACTTTCAAACTCAAGAGCAACCTCTTTTTGGTTTCTTCTAAAAGATTTAACAAACTGATTCTCTATAAACAAATGATTTCTTTTCTTTTCTTAGCGGTGTTAAGCACAGCAGGATATCAGCTTTGGCGAAGTCCCTTATCCCACACTGAGGTAGTCCTGGTGTATTCTGCACGTAGAAGTCCAGGTAAAACCAATGGGCAAGTTCGATCTGGAAGCAAACTCGGATGGCATTGTCCCTCTCTTCACTGGGGATGTGGAGGATGAAGCGACTACAGGAGAAAGACATCAGCACTGAACAATCAGACCTGGCAATGCTCTGAAACAGTTCACATATGTGACAGAGGCCCAGAAAAACCTGTCAGATGTTGTTCGAAAACTATTTGTCATTTTTATTTACTGTCATATCTCTTTAAGAAAACAAATATATTTCACCAAAACACAATCACGTTCACTTTGTCTTGGCATCTGCCTGCTAAGATCATGTTTTTTTAAAGATCCAGTTTAATAAACACAGAGAGGAACGCAGTCTGCCTAAAGACGCCTAAATCCTCACTAGCTAAGTGTGCTTATCTCATGATTATATCAAGTTTTTGGATAATTATATGTCTCAACGAAATGTACATAAGCCTAATCAATTCAGTTTTCAATCAGATACCAGCTTTCAAAATGTCTGCAATGCTTCTGCACCATCACATCCTTAAAACCGAGAAGAGCACTTACACACTCTGAACAAATAACAGCAGACAAAGATTTAAAATGTTTAACTAAGCTAATAAAAAGACATCAATGACAAGAAATGTAATCAACAAATTGGACTGAATTAATTAAAAGCAATTACTTTGGCACCAATATGCATGACAGATGAGTGAGTGAAGAGATGGTAAATGAGGCTGGCGTCTAAATGTCATGAATTACTTTTACCTCAGGTAATGAGGCAGAGACTGATGTGGATGATGCTGATAATTAAAGTGAGAACTTATTTCTTTAAAATTTAGTAATGATGGCTTGCCATAGGTAGGTTAGGTTTTAAATGTAGAGGAGAAGTGTGTTTAGGATATGTAATAGAAATGAAATCTTTAAATTCTATTTTCTCCCTTTTCACTTTTGGAGAGTGAAACTTTAACATCATTTAAAACACTTTAAAACGCTAGAACTTTAATTGTGATTGAGACACGTATAAAAATGAAACATTTCAGGTCATGAACTATAGTCGATATGGTTCACACTGGAGCATGTGAAGGGTTTTCCCAGACTGCCACACACTTTGTACAGAGAAGTAGCGTTGCAAATGTGAGTGTGTTGCAACACTCATTTTTTTAGGGCAGTAGAATAACTTTTTATCTCTGAACCACATAAAGAATCACAATATTTATATAAACTGTGTGTAGAAATGAGTCACATGTTTCTCTCTATCACTAATTTTTTTAAAACTATCATCTAAATAATATTTCAGCAGAACGACTTCCGGTTCACATCAAGGATTTTCATGAAGATCATCTTTTCTAATCAGTGTTAGATATCACCCTTCTCTTATCTTATGTCATCTCGCTGAGGTTTATTTAGCCAAGTGTGATTCTTTCATAAAACACACCCACATGTTTGTGAGAAGAAACCGTTAAACAGGCGGCTAGTTTGCTATCTCTGGCATTAGCCACTTTAGCCTGTATTTTAGTGGTCTGTGAGTGATATACAGTCTGGGTTAACTTGATTAATAAGCGCTGGTGTGATGTTTATTGACGTGGGCAATTTGTTTATTATTATTTTTTTTACTGTTTGTTTAAGAGTTACTTAAACTACGCAGGTACCTGCACAGGTCGTCCAACACGCCGTTGGGAATCTCCCCTCGTTTTGTCTCCATGTTAATGAGGGTAAAAGCATACCGAACTAGCAAACCTGCTTAGATGAAAACAAACAGTGCAAAGCAACCGCGCTCGCTTAATTCGCACCGCTGCGACAAAGAGACGGTGCCATGTCAGTTACAAACTAGGTATTTAACAAAATACAGAAAAACGCTGAAAATACACCTAGCTTGTTCATCTGCATTTGTTACGACGTAGCTAGCTGTGTAGCATCGGCTAAAAATATTGTCTCTCTCCTCGGCGAAACTTCAGGAAAACCTCTCAGTGAGGGAGGGAAAAGGTGCTATAAGGACCAATAGCATCCTGTACTGGCGCCAACTGCGGCATATCAGCCAATCGCATTGCTCCTGCGTAACTGACGGGCAAGAACAGCCAATCGAGATGTAGTTTACGGAAACCGCTAGCAAGTTCAGCTGACCTAACACGGAAATGTGTATTAAAAAACACACACACAAGCTGGGGCTGTGTTTCAAATCGCAGACTTAATTTTAAAGTGTACAGAAGTATACACTGCTCACAAATATGAACAAATGTATTAATTCAATTCANAATTCAATTCAATTTTATTTGTATAGCGCTTTTAACAGTCAACGTTGCCTCAAAGCAGCTTTACAGAGCATAAGAAACAGAAAAACATGCAATCAAACAAAAACGTGCAAACAGTCCTAGATATATTTAAAGGTAAAAGAATAATGATGTTATGTTATTACAATTGCCCAGCTAATAATGCATGGATTATAAATGAGTATAAATATAGGAACATAAGAAATACTAGGTTTCATATACATACAAAATACAACATTCTGTTATTGCCACATAAGTGTTGGTGATAACTTGATAACAATAAACAGCACACTAGACATAGTGCAAGACAGGACAACAAGCACTGGACAGTGCAGACTGAGAGAGACAGGGACTGAGGAGAGAAGAGATGAGTTCTCTGATGACAGAAGCCTTTTCTGAATCTATGATGGTATAACACTTTGCATTAAATCATCCCATCATGCTCAGAGTACCCCCTGTTCTGCACTTTTTAGTGTTTTCTAAACACTACTGTGGGGTACTCCAGGACGAGCATTAGGAACCGCTGGCATAAGGGAAGAGGCCAGGAAAGAGGGCAGGAAACAGACATAAAAACAACATAATGATAGAGAGTTGGTCTGTGGTCTTCTCTTAATACTATAATTATTAATGATCTAAAATAAACACAATATGACCTTACTGTTTTACATCACATGTATTTAAACATTATTTCTTGGATGGTATTGTAATAACTAGCCTGATCCTGGAAGTATGATCTATGTGCTAATCATAGGGTCTATTTGAGAACTTGCTAGCTATAAAAAGTATACACAGATTTATCCTTGTCCAGAGACTTTCAGCTGTCTGTTTAAACACGCTCATGTCCAAATTGTAAAACTCTGTTTTAAAGAAAGATGACTTAGTATTTTAAAACTGATTTTGAATAACCATGTACACTTGAGGCTAAAGACACCTAGGCTAAAGACACTCAAACTAGATTTTTTAAAACTACATTTTCTGTGTTAAATCAATTAGGGAATCTACTTTAATTCCACAAGAGGTCATTTTAAAATAATAGCTAAAGACAGATTTTTTCAGCTTTGATTTGCTATATCAGATTTTCAGTAGGTCAAAGGTTTACATACATTTTGTTAGTATTTGGTGGCATTGCCTTTTAAATGCTTGTCTGGAATCAAACTCTTGGGATAGCCTTCCACAAGCTTCTCACAATATTTTGCCGGAATCTTTGCCCTTTCCTCCCTGGCAAACCTGCTGTAACTCAGTCATGTTTGTGGGCCTTGCTCAGACACGATTTTTCAGTGCAGTCCACAACATTTCTATGAGATTCAGGTAAGGCCATGCCACTACTTTCACTTTGTTTTCTTTAAGCCATTTTGTTTGGAGGTACGCTAAGGATCATTTTCCGGCTGGAAGATCCAGTTACCACCAGATTTTAACGTTCTGCTTGATGTCGTGTAGTTTGCTTCAGTTTTGCTTCCTTCCTTATGATGCCATCTATTTTCCGCCATGCACCAGTTCTCTTTCTAGCAAAACACACCCACAACTTGATGCTCCCACCCCCATGCTTCACAGTTGGGCTGGTGTTCTTCCGATTAAAAGCCTCACCTTTTTTTCCTCCATACACAGCACTGATCATTATGGTCACTTTTTTTTTTTTTTTTTTTTAGCTTTTTTTCAGTCCTGAAGTTGGGGCTTGGCCATGGTGATATAGGACTCTTTTAATGATGGATGTACATATTCTTTCACCAGCAAAGGGTGAATAAAGCCTAATAAGGGTAACAAAAATCCAGCATAAAAGACTGTTGTTGTGGGGTTCACTTGAACCTTTTTGGACTAGAGTTTGTTCATCCCTGGTGATTAGTTGGTGCCCTTTTTCTTGAAAAGGTGCACTCCCAATTAACTCCTAATTAGAAGCTTCTACACATCATTACATTGATTTCTGGAATCTTCCAGATGGTTTAAAGAGATGGTCAACTTGGTGTATGTAAACCTTTGACCCACTGGAATTCTGATATAGTGAATTATATCACTGAAATAAATCTGTCTCTAATTGACTGTTTTAAAATGACCTCTGCTGTGAACAAAGTAGAGGCCTAATTGACTTGCCAAAATAAATGTTTGGTAACATTTGAAAAATGAGATTGAATATCTTTAGCCTAGGTGTATGTACACTTTTGGCTTCAAATGTATATCAAGATAACACATGCTGAATCACAAATAACTCTCTGAATAGGGTATGAAATATTGGCTTACAGGATATGCAGACACACACACACACACAGACACGTCTAAGGCAATGTAGCATAGCAAATCCACATATTGACATTTTTGGGAGGAGGGAGGAAACTGGAGAACCTAGAGGAAACACACACGGAATGGGGAGAACATAAGAAACTCCACGCAAACAGTGACCAGATCAGGATCATATCGGGGACCCTGCAACTGTGCTGCACCATCATATCACCCAGAGACATATATTACTCCTATGCAATTCATCCAGAGTTGATAAATCATATCTAGCTAATGTTAAATCATCATTTTTTGTATAAGAAGCAAGTGATGTTATTATGTGGCTTTTTTAAATGATTATTATTTTGCACAAGTAGAACCAAACCAGGTTATTCTGCAGGTGCATCCTTGTGCTATAGCTCACCTGACACCATGTGTTTACAAACCTGTACAGTCTCGAGTGAGCCAGTGAGGGCAGTGCGCGAGGAAGGGTGTGGTCTGGAGTCATTTATTCATTTATTTTAATAACACGTGCAAGTAGCGAGGACTTGTATAACATTTCAGAATGTATATAAGAATAACAATAATAATAGAAACCTTCAGCGAATTTATAATATCACACAGCTTTAGAAAGGTTTAAAGACGTTTCACGCACGCACGAGATTTGCCCAGAGGTGACGTTACCGCTAGCTCGGGTTGCCAGGGTGGTGAATTTTGCTTCAAATTGCCTGCTTTTTTTTTTTTTTTTTTTTTAATTTTTATTTATTTATTAATTTTCATGATTAAATTGGGATTGCGATTGTGAGTGGAAGTTCTTGTCTTAAAGCAAATAATCAGAATTAAATCTAATTAATTTCCACAAACATAGGCTATGACAGATAAAGGGAATGTGTATGTGCAGATGGTGTATCTATGGTGTGTAAAACCATTTGTTTTAAGATATACTGCAAAGATTAGAAGAGGGAATATGGGATGGTGGCTGTTTTAAAAGGCATACTGCAGAGACTGCAAATCAGAAATGCGTGCACACCACAGCAGACTCATTTCCCATAAAAAAAATATGTACCCTTTTCCAATGTCTAACCTTTTTTTTTTTTAGCTAGCTTCAGGTCTCGATGAGATGAACACTATATAATCCAAAGGTTTGTGGACACCTGGTCATCACACCAATATGTGGTTCTTCCTCAAACTGTTGCCATAAAGTTGGGCACACACAGTTGTATAGGATGTCTTTTTGCTGTAGCATTAAGATTTCCTTTAATTTCCACAAAGCAAAGTTTATAAAGACATGGTTTGCCAAGGTTAGAGAGGACCCCAAGTGAAGAAGAAGAAGAAGAAGAAGAAGAAGAAGAAGAAGAAGAAGAAGAAGAAGAAGAGTGAAGAACTCAAGTGGCCTGCACAGAGCACTGATCTCAATCCCACTGAACACCTTTGTAATGAGCTGGAACGCCGACTGCACATCAGTCCGCCTCGCTTATCATTATGTATCATAATGTATCATTGTTGCACTGTGGGACGAGGCACTAAGGAAAAACATTTTACTACATTACATCATATATATGTAATATGTATGTGACAAATAAAGAACCCTAAACCTGTGAACGTCAGCTCCTGACCTTACTAATACTCGAGCCTGAACGATCACAAATCCCCACAACCACGCTCTAAAATCTAGTGGCAAGCCTTCCCAGAAGAGTGGAAGGTATTATCACAGCTAACAGGGACTAAACCTGGACGGGGATGTTCAAAAAGTGTGATGTTCAGGTTTTCCCAAACCTTTGGTCATATAGGGGGGTTGTCTGGAAAGTGTGCTCATATCTGGCAACCCTGGCTTTAACGTTTCTCTGACGCAGCATCTGTGCAGAAGGAGAGAGGAGGTTGAGCTGCTCTATGTGGGCGTCGTATGTAACGAGCTGTATTTCCTAGTCGACTAATTGTTATATAGAGAATAAAAAACCATGGCTCAAGCATTTAAAGAAAGATTCGACAAGTTCCTGCACGAGAAAAACGTCATGACGGACGTGCTGGCGAAGATCGAGGCCAAGACCGGAGTGAACCGATCTTACATCGCACTCGGTGAGCTCATGCGTTTCCGCAATTTGCAAGCAAAATTACATGGTGTAGGTTTTATTTAAAGCTATTATTAGTTTATATATACACATATATACCATCATTCCAGAGAGGGATGAAATGCTATTCTGATGTTAAGTGCGCGTTAGGGCATGGTGATGATGATGATGATGGTGGTGATGATGATGATGATGATGATGATGCTTTATTCATGCGCTTTTCTACTTCCTCCTCTCTCTCTGTTCTTCCAGCTGTCATCGGTGTTATTTCAGTTTATCTCGTCATCGGTTATGGCGCCTCACTGCTCTGCAATCTCATCGGATTTGTCTACCCTGCCTACATCTCGTAAGTTTGCTTTAAACTGATAGGTATTTAAATAAAAAAACACTGTAACTTCACCCTGTAACTACAGCTTGCCGTAACATGAGACGGCTCTGCCATGCTTCCGTGTCTGTGCAACACCCAACGTGTGCAAGGGCTGCGTCCCAAACAGCACACTGCCCTGCTACACAGGGTGCCAACTAGTCAAGCTGCATACTATTTTTTATTTACTAACCAGTACATTAGGGTGCGGTTTTGGAACAAGGCCATGTTACCACTTTAGCCATGGCATTGCACGGCATGGCATTGCTAAAGCTCACTGATGCAGCTCGGTGGGACAATATAAAAATATATATCATACACTTTATACAATAAATTCAGTTGGGCAATGAATCATTTATCCAGTCATCTAAAAATCCTGGATTAAGGCTGACGCAGTGCTGCAGTGGGTAGAGTTGCTGCCTGACAGCTCCAGGGTCCCTGGTTCGAGCATGAGCTCGGGTTACTGATGAAGTGTGGAGTGGTGTATGTTCTACAATATATCCGGTCTGGGGTTCCTCCAGGTTCCCGGTTTGCCCTTACCTCCCGAATGTATGGACGTAGGTGGATTGGCGACTTTAAACTTCCACTAGGTCTGTATGTGTGTGCTCATGGTGCTGTCATGGACTGGCGTCATATTCACGGTGTATTCGTACCTCTCGCATGTGCTGTTCCTGAGATAGGCTCCGGATCCACCACATGCCCGACCAGGGTAAAGCGTTTACTGAAAATGAATAAACAAATTAAATCCTAAATCATCTTAAATGTTTACTTGCTCTGATGTTAGTAATTAGGTCTAGAACATGGTAAGGAACTTGTTAAAAAAGTTAATTCTCATGATACGAAGTGTAACTTGTTGTGAATGAGAGAATTATAAGCAGCCATATTCTGTTGTGTAGCTGGCATGGGTGGTTTGCTTAATCTGAGAATGTTAGATAAACAGGCCACTTGTTAAATCTTATTAAAGCTACAAGATGTAATCAGGTATTGTTATTTAAATATCAGTTATCCAATTCAAATTCATTCATCTTCATTAAGCACTTTATCCTAGTCAGGTTCTTAGTGGATCCAGAGCCAATTCTGGAAACGCCGAGCACAAGGCTGGTATACATGCTCTACAGTACAATATCTGGATGATCTAAATATTTAACTAATTTATTTTTTTATATATATATATATTTCTAATTTTTAAATGCTGTTATTTTTAAATGCTGTTAAATTAACATTGAAATGTTTCATTTATTTTTTGATAGGGTGCAAGATGTGTAACATATTGTGACAAATATGATACAAATGGTTTGACAACCTTTACAGAGAAACTTCACAGGTTCACTGCAGTCAGGGAGAAATCAGTGAAAGGAGAGAAAGGCAGAAAGAGAACAGACCTAGACAAGAAGAAGGGGGGAAAAAATCTGTGTAGTGAGGAAAGACCAGGGTGGAAGTTGGGAAAATACCCAACGTAAAGTAGTTCTTTATTCTCCAAAAGCGCAATATTGGTTGTACTGTTTCATATTCTGAAGGAGTTTTAACGACAGTTGAAACAGAAGGACTGTCTCAATTAACCAAGTAAAAGGTCAAGTAAAAAGTAAGTAAGATAAATAGATTTTCTCAGTTTTTAAGAACATTTAGTTCTTAAAATATTGTTTACAAAAAAGTGCCACATTGCCTGAATTAACCCTATTACACTCACTATTCACTTTATTAATAACACCTGCGCATTTATGCAGTTATCCATACAACCAATCATGTGGAAGCAGCACAGTGCATAAAATAATGCAGATACAGGTCAAGAGCTTCAGTAAATATTCACATCAAACAACAGAATGGGAAAAAAAATGTGATCTCTGTGACTTTAACCATGGCATGGATGTTGGTACCAGATGGACTGGATTGAGTATTTCATAAACTGCTGATCTCCTTGGATTTTCACACACAACAGTCTCTAGAGCTTACCCAGAATGGTGTGAAAACAAAAAACATTCTGTGTTCAGAGGCTCTGCAGGCTGAAACACCTTGTTGATGAGAGAGATCAGACTGGTCTGAGCTGATAGGATGTCTGTAGTAACTCAAACACTCTACATCCGTGCTGAGCAGAAAAGCATCCCAGAACATACAACACATCAAACCTTGAGGTGGATGGGCTACAACAGCAGAAGACAGGCTCCACTCCTGTCAGCCAAGAACAAGAATCTGAGACTATCATGGGCACAGGCTCACCCAAACTGGACAGTTGAAGACTGGAAAAGGATTTTTTCCCCCTAATCTTCTACTGTCCAATTTGGGTGAGTCCGTGCCTGTGATAGCCTCAGATTCTTGTTCTTGGCTGACAGGAGTGGAACGTGATGTGGTGTTCTGCTGTTGTAGTCCATCTACCTCAAGGTTTGATGTTTTGTGCATGCTGAGATGCTTTTCAGCTCACCACAGTTGTAAAGAGTGATTATATGAGTTACTATAGACTTCCCGTCAGCTCAAACCAATCTGGCCATTTTCCTCTGACCTCTCTTATCAACAAGGCATTTTCACTCACAGAACTGTCACTTACTCAGTGTTTTTTGTTTTTCCCACCATTCTGTGTGAACTCNATTTTGATGTTTGATGTGAACATTACATGAAGCTCTTGACCTGTAGCTGCACGATTTTATGCATTGTGCTACTGCCACATGATTGGCTGATTAGATAAATGCACAAATGAACAGACATACAGGTGTTCCTATTAAAGTGGACAGTTAGTGTATATTTTAAAATGTTGTACATTATTTGCAGTATTATACAGTAATATATTAATATTTTCTTTTGAAAATGGTCTGAGTCAGTATTTTGTTCTCTCTATATAATTAGCTATAATTTGCCGATTTAATTATGATTTGCTTAATAATTTGGATGTTGCTAGTTGATGATTGCAGTGTGTAATTAATTATGTGTAGACAGTGTAATCACGTGGAAATTCGTAAGTCGGGGCAGTATATTTCTTCATCACGGTACAAAGGAAAAGCTAAGCAAAAAAAATTATATTAGTAATGTACATGTGTATATCATCCACCTATTTCCCAAGTACTGCGTAACAGTACAGATCATCTTTAGCACTCAGTATTGTGGGCTTTACTTCCTACCTATGCACAGGAAGACTGATCGTGTATTTTTAAAAGTGTGTCAGTTGTCATGCACACCTTGACACCACAGTGTTTAGACGCATGAATGAACTTTAAGGTATGCATTTTTCTGCTGAATTTCTGTGCTAAACCACTGAAGCCAGTTGTGACTCATCCATTACCCACATGGCTACAGGGAGGCCTGTTACTAGTTACTTCCACATGCTCCACACACCACGTGTACTTCTGGCTCACTGGTGTTCACTATACTTGAATTCTCCATGAAAAGTTCACGCCTTAATCTGCTTATCATTTCACACACAATCCACAATGAACGGCTCAAGGCACAGCGATACAAATGGGCTCAGACACAGATATCTGCTACTCGTCTTCAAATTTGGTATTCAGAATAGAGTTGTTTTACAGAGAAAGTGTGACAAAGCCAAATAAGGCTGTATCTGCCAATTTTGTCAAAAGAGAATATGTGTTTTGTCACTTTGTTTAATGCAGTAAAAATAGTTCTGCTATAAGACATTAAACCCTGTATTTTATCTAGTTCCCTGACACACTAGAAGTCATTTTTCTGTTTCACTTTTTGAATACCTACTAACTTTGTCCTTAGAAGGATATTGTATATGTGTATACAGTAATGAGAATATGTGAAACATGGTGGTGGTGGTATGTGTGTCTTTGTCGGAGCGGGGTTATGACATAGCCCTAATTCACAAACCCTTCTACCTGTTTGCAGAATCAAAGCCATTGAAAGCACCGACAAAGACGACGACACAAAATGGCTCACCTACTGGGTTGTGTACGGTGTGTTTAGCGTGGCCGAGTTCTTTGCTGACATCTTCCTGTCCTGGTTTCCATTCTATTACATAGGAAAGGTAAGTCTGTGTGTGTGTGTCTGTGTGTGCTTTGATGATAAATTACTGTCTCCACCCTATCACCTAGCTTAATGGTTTATATGTATATATACCTGGCCTGCCAGTGTACTGTCTTTCAGATGCTTTGTCAATAGTCACACAGTTTTATTTGTTAAATAAAGGTTGGGATGACAGGAATGTTTGTTCAGGCTTTGTCATTAAGATGACTGATAGGTCCTTGTCTTTTACAATAGATTAATCAGTCAATATGGGGAATGTTGAAATGAGAGTATATAGAACGGGAAATACGGGAAAAACAAACCAGATTGTTTAACCTGTGTGAGTTATAAAACTCTGCTACACAAATGTTCTTCATGAACAATAGAGCGTCTGTCTACGATGCATTAGAATATCCCCAGGCAGTACATGATCATCTCAGATATTTTCAACCCCAGGTCCTAATTATCAAAAGGTTTTGTGGGATACTGAAACCATTTCAGTTAATCTTTCTACTGAGACTCCTGTCTCAGCAAAACACGTCTTGTGCAGTGTAATTAAACTCTGCTCTTAAAGTGTTGTCTCTGAGGTCATGTGCTGAGTTTAAGTAGTGATGTATTTTTTTTTTGCTGTCTCAGTGCACCTTCCTGGTGTGGTGCATGGCTCCAACTCCTTCTAACGGCTCCATGCAGATCTACACGCGCATCATTCGACCTTTTTTCCTAAGGAACGAGGCCAGGATCGACACTGTGGTGAAGGACATCAAGGACAAAGCATCCGACGCTGCAGATAAATTTAAAGATGAGGGTAATAATACAAGAAATGATTTCTAGCAGTTCTGTGTTCTGCTGTTTACTTCCTTTTTAAGAAATGGAATGATCCATGAAGTGCTTAAGTTTCTCATGAGGGATTACGCTTACCTGCTGGCTTTGTTGTTGTGTTGGGTGACCTCATGGGGTAATGCTTCCAGCCACTTGCGTCACCTATTTATTAAATGGAAAATTGTGAAACACTAAGCACACCCTGCCTGAACAAACATGTCAGAGCAGTGATTTTATCACTGCACTTCCTATAGATACGAGTTTCTTTTCCTGAATAACTCTCTTCAAAATGTTATAAATCAAGTCTAGTCAGTGGTCTTAGTAAAATGTTAAGCATTAAAAAAAAACATGATTGTATGGATATTTAGGAGTGTTCAGTGCTAAATCCATATCATGTGCCATTACAAGGCCTGATATTTACAGACCAGGATGGAAATCCTATATGTCTGAATTTTGGATGAAAAAAGGGCTAGAAAACAGAATCAAACAATAGGTGTATCCCAAAAACTAGTGACTGATAAAGGAGCTCCTATTACAATTCATTCTAACAAGTAAAAGTTTTTGGGACAAAGCACGGAGACAGACTACACAGAGACATTAGACAGCTTAATTGTAATTATTTTTGTTATTATATTTTGGTAATTATGGAGTTTTAAAGTAATGAATGCTATTATAAGACCTAAAATATGAATCCTATTCACCAACAGACTAATAGTCTGTATTGATAATTAGTAGGTAGAAATATATACACATATGTATAACAGCCATCTTATTAGGTACACTTTGATGTCTGCACTTTAATGCAATTATCCAGTCAGCCAGTCATGTGGCAGTAGGGCAATGCAGATACACGTCAAGAGCTTCAGGTAAATTTCATCAAACAAAATAAAAAGGTGATCTGACTGACAGTTCTGCAGTCAGAAATGCCTTGTTGATGAGAGAGGTCAGAAGAGAATGGCCACCTGATGTTTTTTGTTTTTCACACCATTTTGTATAAACTTTAGAGACTGTTGTGCGTGAAAATGCCACAACAGCAGTTTCTGAAATACTTGAATCAGCCCATCTGGTATCAACAACATGCCACAAAGTGTCTGATATCACATTATTCCCCATTCTTATGTTTGAACATTGTGAACACTGACTGAAGCTCTTGACCTGTATCTGCATGCTTTTATGCATTGCACTGCTACCACATGATTGACTGATGGGATAATTGCATGAATTAGTGGGTGTACAGGTGTTCCTATTAAACTGGCTGGTGAGTGTATATGTTTTGCATCCCTGTGTCCTCTGTTATTTAATAACTGTTTATTAGCTTAGAGCAGACTAGTAATTAGCTTTATTTTTCTAGAGACTCTTCTGACATTACCTGTGTACACCATCCCAAACAATATGCTGTTTTAAGTTTTCTCAAGTACTGTTACTGTATTTTTTCATCTAGAGTTCGAATATTTTCAGTCTTGAGGTACAAATTTCATATGGGATGTGTAATCAGCTGGGCTTAGCTCTGACAAGTCTATTCTAAACCCTAATTATCACTACAATTAGCAAATTTACTTCTAGGAATAATTACTTTTCTACCTTTGTTGATGGAATATTGAATTACTTTACATATTACTGAAGTAAAAGAAGCACAGACATATTTTTCCCCAGTAGACTTATATAGACCTTTAAAACCCATTGTTCATATGAAGTGTGCACAAAATATGAATTGGTCTGTTTTGAGATTTACTCTGTATATATTCAGCATATTAATTGCTTCTTATTCTTTTCTTTTAGCCAAGAAAGCCACTGCTAACATCATCTTTGAGGAGAAAAAGAGCTCCTAAGCAGCTGTGGGGGAGACACCACGGAAGTATGCACTATTGGTACAAATCCCCAAGGACGATCACGGGCCTGAATAAATGTTGCCTTTATTTTTTGTGTGATTCTTTGTAAACAACTGGAATATTCCTGCTGGTTTTGCTCTGTCTTTTCTCCCTGTACAAATAGCAGTGCCTGCAAGAGTTCCGTTTAAATATATATTTCACATAATACCGAATACCAGTGATGCTCGACTGCTGTGCTTCACTCCCAGTAAATGAAAGTCTTACCTCCTATCCTCTGAGCTTGTGGTTTTTCACTGTAGAAATTTAAGAGTGTACTTTGTTTTGTGGCTCTCTGTAGTAGTAATTTGGCTGTATCTCAAACTACATACACTGCATAGAAACTACACACAAGATTTTCTTGCATATAAGAGATTATGCCTTATGCAACTGCTTCGCTATTCATAGGAAATTAGTAATCATTCAATGTTTGTTTGTTCAATGAAGGGCATTTATTCATATTCAGTAACCATCCTAGACAGGATTATACACTGGATTGGACACTAGGTTATCACAGAGCATTACACACACCCTCATTCACACCACAAGATTGAACTGTGGACCAAGTAGCTGTGAATCATTGAGAGCACCAATGTCCAGCCCTGAGTGCAGTCATTAAAATAAAAAAAAATTAAAAAATTAAAGCTGCAAGCATCATTTTTGGGGGCCGAGCATTAAGACTTGGTGGGCCGCACATTCATAGAGATGCTACAATTGTCGCCTAAGCAGGAAAGCAGAACCATAACTTTAGGCAAAGGGATTCAAGAGTGATTTGTGGTTTCACTCATATTGTGTATGTTTTGACCACAGACAGTGGTGGAACTGACTGTAGGAAGACAGATCGCTATGAACAAATGGGTAGGGGTGTTGTCTGTTATTACTTTGACCTGTGGTTGTGATTGAAAAAAAAAATTCTTCTTGCAATATAAAAACATTTTAGGTAAATTTCAAATTGGCAAACAGGAAGTACTCTTTAAATTAAGATACTGAAGACCATTCACTTTAGCTTACCGTAGGGAATCATAGGAATGTAGAACTGAATTTAGCACAAGTTCTTAAAATTAAATTAGGAAAATTATGGAAGTTGTCACAGTTTTTGACCATGAGTGGCGCAGCCATTAAACTTTTTGGGGACATTAGGGCAAGGTCCTGAAGATCAAGTCTCAAGGCAATATGCAAATGTCTTACTGAGATACAGTCTATTATTCTGTTTGGTTCATTTGCCAGTCTGTTATGCAAGATTAATTTTGATATCAAAGTTTCTTTGATAACTTTTGTTTAGACAGGTCTCAAGATGATGTGAGCCAAATTTGGTGAAGATTGGACAAAATATCAGTATAAACGAATTATCACCACAAGCCTGTTATACAGTTAGTCAGGATACTGTTGGGTTTCTGTGTGTAGAGTATAGTGACTCTGTGTTTAGCTGCTGGTTAGCAGGGTGATGGGAAAGGGGAGGGATTGTGTGAGTGACCTGCTGGGCAAATAACTCACCTGAGTGTTTACTGTCGTATGAGCCATTAACCACCACGGTGAAGTGTGACATGACAAATAAATTCAATGCTGAAAAGGGGTACCCCAATACAAACGGAAATTCCACTTGGCCTCAGGTAAAAAGAGTTAAATACTTGTGTATCATTTTAAAACAACATTGAATTGACATTGAAACAACATTGAAATACCACTTGCGAAAATGTTTGCCAGCTTGCTTTTTTGTTGTTAGTACAAATGGGAAAAATGTCATTTCCTGGTTAGGCCTTTTTCACCCTTAAAAACATTATATTATGTGATATAAAATGATAAATTTTCCTACATGAACCAATATTCAGGCTAGTGCTGGTGAGGTTAAAACATCCTGGGTACCAAAATCCCACCATAGTCTGAAAGACTTCCTAAGTCATCTCCAGAGTGTATCAAAGTCTATTATTATTATTATTATTATTATTATTATTATTATTGTTGTTGTTGTTGTTGTTGTTATTAAGATGTGTTACAATTCTATATATTAATGTGGTTTTGACTTTAGTATATAGAACTGTAACACATCTGAAAAATTATCAGACGTATGTAGGACGTTATGAATGTGTTATGTAAACACAGTTCCTATATTTGCCTGGTTTAACTGACCACTGGAATAGGTTTTGGGCGCGTTTTCAATGGCCATTGTGTACTGGCAACGTGCTACTGTACGACTCTACAAAGTCCGCCCATAGAGCAATGACGTCATCACAGTGCGCGGTGTGTTTACACTATACTACGCTACACTACACAAACACAAACCCGCATGCACACAGTCCAACATGGAAAATGTGGTTGGTTTAACTTTGTTCCTTTGTCTAATTGGTCGTTTGGTTAATCAGTTTATATCGACCGAGATCAGACTCATCAGAAAAAGGAGATTAAGGATTAGGGACTTGATTTTGAATACACACAGCAGGTTACGACGCCAAAGACGAAGACAAAGACAAGTGAGTGTCTTATGCACCTATTTATGTTACACGTGAGCTCTCAAGATGCAGGTTTAACATTATCACAGCATAACCCGGGTTCCTGACTACATCTAATAAATGCAACCGAGGCTGTGATTAAACCCCCATGCGCGTGCACATAAACGCGTGACGTTTACGGCGAACAGCCAGTCACGTGAAACATCCAGAGCTGAGACTTTACTGCTGCAGAACAAGAAGTCTTACATTAAAACATTACAGAAAGACTACATTACATTAAAGAAAAACTCCACCACGTGAGAAGTTAAGCTCATGTCACAGGGGGAGTTTAAGGGAAAAATTGCGAATGTGTTTTAATTTAAGAAAATATTAAAATGATCTCAGACATAGATGATAACAGTAAGATTTTGCTGTAAGCTCATAAAAACATAAAAAAGAGCGAAAGCTTGTTTTCTCACACATTATTTTCCAGATAGGTTGAACGTCATACTTATGAAAATCAAGCGTAGATGTGGTGGACACAGCGAGCATTGTAGTCAAAGATCCAGAACCCATTGCAGCTATATGACCCAGGAACACTGAGTTACGGCACAGACCTGGTCTTTTTGAGCAGAGTGTACCGATGATTAGGTGAGAGAGCTGGACAGACTAAAGGACTAAAGTGCTGCTGCATCACTCTCTTTAGTTAGGGATGAAGCAAGGGCCAAATCCCAGTGGCAACACTATCAGCAAGTAGTCGAATGGCTTTGTGTGTAATATAGAAAATCGTTAACCAAGGTGAAAATATACCAATGTCAATGAAAGACATCTAAAAAAAACAAACACATTCTGAATTTCATTATAAAATTAGGCTTGGATGCCACTGAAGATGATAAGTTCATTAAAGTAAATCATTAGCAAGTCATTCAGGGTGGATATTTCCTATAAGGGTGTTTTGTTTTTTCTCTTTTCACTGTTGTATTATAAG
>CM074961.1:14268802-14295377 GCA_037577455.1 Pangasius macronema
GGGTTAAATGCAGAGCACAAATTCCGAGTATGGGTCACCATACTTGGCCACAAAGTCACTTCACTTCACTTCACTATCAGCAAGTAGTCGAATGGCTTTGCGTGTAATATAGAAAATCGTTAACCAAGGTGAAAATATACCAATGTCAATGAAAGACATCTAAAAAAAAACAAACACATTCTGAATTTCATTATAAAATAAGGCTTGGATGCCACTGAAGATGATAAGTTCATTAAAGTAATTCATTAGCAAGTCATTCAGGGTGGATATTTCCTATAAGGGTGTTTTGTTTTTTCTCTTTTCACTGTTGTATTATAAGTGAATAGGACCTTACATGACTTGTGTTTCAGATCCAGCTGTATTACCAGTTACGCCGCAGGCCGCCTTCTGTTTGGGTCCGTCAAAGAGCAAACGATTGGTGGACTGCTGTAGTTCCCAACTTTACAGATGAGCAGTGGAGCCAGAATTTCAGAATGTCTGAAGACACATTCCTGTACCTTTGCCATAGGTTGCGAACAGCAATGGAGAAGCGGGACACCAACTTTCGTCTATGCGTGCCCATAAAAAAACGGGTAGCCATAGCACTATGGAAGCTGACCACCAACAGTGAGTTAAGACTCGTCTCACATTTGTTTGGCGTTGGTGTTACTACGGTGTGGCGATGTGTTCGGGAATTCTGCACAGCAGTTAATGAAGTACTGCTGCCAGAACTGATTCCATTCCCAAATGATGATAAGCTTATGGAAATGGCCATGAACTTTGAGCAGAGATATGGACTTCCACAGTGTGTTGGGGTTGTCGCTGGATCACATATCCCAAATGTCCCCACAGAGTACCATGCCGAGTATTTTAATCACATGGGCTGGCATTCTATAATACTGCAAGGAGTTGTAGATGGAAACGGGCTCTTCTGGCATGTATTTGCAGGAAGTCCTGGCAGTATGCATGATGCTACAGTTCTGTATGTGTCGGGGTTGTGGGATCTCATAGGACAAGGACTATTTCCAAACCATACCAAAAATATTGCTGGTCATGATGTTGGCTACTACCTCCTCGGTAACGCTGCATTTCCACTGCAGAGCTGGCTCATGAAACCATTCTCAGACACTGGGCAGCTGACAGCGGAACAGATGGCATACAACCAGAAAATCTACCAAGCAAATTGTGTGGCTGAAAAGGCATTCAGTCGGCTGAAGGGACGATGGAGATGCCTTCTTAAACGCAATGACAGCCATATTGACCTTGTGAAAACAATGGTGCTCACCTGTTGTGTCCTCCACAACTTATGTGAAACACACGGTGAGCAGTACAGTGAGGAATGGGACTCTCCTGCTGCAGGAGACCAGATTTTAGTGGCACTGCCACCAGAGGAAGACGCTGACGGTGCAGCTGTGGGTGTGCGCAATGCCCTTGTGCATTATCTAAACACAGACAATTGTGCTTCATCATTGACTGAGTAAAGCATATAAACGACAGCTGTCTCTGGCTTTATATCTATTACATAGATGTCTGAATACCAAAGAAGTAAAGAACTGAAATTCTTAGGGGTGTAATGATACACTCCGGTCATTATTCGATTCACTGTTCGATTCTCAGACAAATTTGGCAAAATGATGAAAAGACTTTTTTTTATTTCTGTATAATAAACAATACAAAACAATGCATTTTTGTCTGTATAAAACTAAATAAATTAAAAATTGCTACAGAGGTTTAATATTGTAAACAAAATATGCTACAGCTTCATGTCATAAATAAATTTATAAATTCTCCCAACAAATTTTGATTAAACAAGGTGTCTGACCCGAAGACTTGAAAATGATTGACTGAAACATAATGAGTTCCATAGTAGAAACAGAGCTCCAAAGTTACCTAAAATGCCCAAATTCTTGGGCACCGTAGATCACAGGCATGATTGTAGGTGTGGGGATGGTGTTGTTTGAAAGCTACTGAAGAGCTCTTTTTAAATGATATGAAATGGTCGTATGACCATATAAACATATAATTGTTGTTGTTCATTGCATTCTGGAGCTACCAGGTTATCAGTCACTTCACAAGTGCAGATGAATCTCCCAGGCTTTCCACAAAAAGAATGCGATCAGTGTTCTTGCGAGATATTTTAACTCTATGGGATGTGCAGATTAGGACCTCTAGTGTTCAGACAGTGCAACTGCATTATACGCATAAGTAACAGAATGATGATATTGCACACTGTCACATTTTTTCAAATTCACAATGTATCATTTCACCCCTAGAAATTCTGTTACATGTTGTTTGCTAACAGGTTCCCAACCCTGGGCCTGGAGTACCCCCTGCCCTTCACATTGTAGAGTTTTCCTGTTCTAAACATGTGTGTTGTGTTGGAGTGTGTCAGTGGTCTCAAACTGACACTGATTAAGGGTAGAGGATGATGAACGCAAACAGTACATGGAAAAAAATGAGCTGTAGTCTCTGACTGCATGCCTACAAGCCAAATGAGCCCATTACCCTCGTACTAGCACACACATTACCATGTCAGTCACTCATGGACTGAGAACGATCCATCACCTAAGTAATGTTTAATGAGTAATCGTGTATCTATAAAGTAATCTTTATGGTAGCTGTACCTGATAAAATATCAATAAATATATGGTCACCATGATGAAAGATACAAATACTTATAAGTGCAATCAATAAAACACACTGGAAAGTGTGTACTGAAAAGGGCTTATTATTATTATTTTTTTAATTATAAATGTATAACTGCATTCAACAATTGTCCTGCATAACAATCCAAAGAAAAACATTTTGGAAATCAAAAGTTTTAAGGTGGGGGTTGAGGGCTGTGGTTGCTGGCCATGACGGATACTAGCTGCCCCATAACACTGAGCAGTCCTTGGTTAAACTGTGCCAGAGTATTGATCAACTCTGCCTCCCGAATCCCAGCTGAGTGTTCCAACTCCTGCAGGACTTGAAGTCGTCTTTCTTCAAATTCTTGCTGAACTCTTTGCCGTCTGTCTTCACGTTCCTCAGCCATAAGGAAGATGTCCCTCATAGCGTCAATATGGTTCGAGTGTCCTCGTCTCCTTTTTCCTGGTGAATTATTCAGAACGATGTCAGTCAGTATCACAGTATTGGAAATAAAATGTATGAGAGAACTTATTTTTATTCTTCCCATGATTTTCATGAAATTCAGATGATACAACGTACTGTTGAATATATGGAACATTCCATGTATCTCATAGGTGTGAATGTGTTCAGGTAACAGGGTTGAATTAATGTTGTAGAACACTAAAACGTACAATATTTTTTCATACCCTATAATAGATGACCATATAAAGGATGTTTTAAGCATGATATAAATGGATTCACACATTAATGCAAGAAGAATAAGATAAAGTTATGTGAATGAGATAAGATTATATTAAAAAAAGGCAGATTTGGGTTGGGGCTGGCAAAAAAAGCTGTTTAAATGTCACAGTTTTAAATTATTTGTAGAAATTTTAAGTTATTTATCTGAGACATGCATGTAAGTCAGTGTGTAGGACAGTTCTATTTAAAATGTATTTTCCCTTTACATACATATTTGTGAATCACCCATATAGCAAAAGCCTACTTGCTGTACTGGTCATTTAACTGCTGTTTTGGAGACTAAAATAATTTATAGGTGACTCCAGAGTGGCAGGAAAAGTGTTCACGGCACCTTCCAGAGTTTGCAAGTTGCCATAGCCATCCATAGCCATAAACCAAGAAAGCATATTTTGCTGTGCTTTCTGGGTGGGAGGCATGGCATACTCTCTCCCCTGCCAATCAGTGACCCTATCCATTCATGGGCATCTGTGAGCTCAATTATGTGGAAGAGGGCAGATAGCTCTTTCCCTACGTGTATATTACGTTGTCCTGTGACACTGCATAAGTGGAAGTTCGAAACATGCAGTTGGTTGGCTTCACGTGTCTCAGAGGAAGCATGTGTTAGCCTTCCCCCTCCCCGGTTGGCATCTCTTGTAAGATAGAGAAGAGCTGGCTGGTGGCTGGCAACTGGCTAAGGTTTTTTTTTCCTGCAAAATGGCTGGCTAGACTTTCTTTGACAATTGTCAAGTATTGTTGCCCTTACTTATAATATATGTGCATTTATTCATTCATTATCATATTTTCAGTAACTGCTTTGTGTTTTTATACAATGAAATTACAGAATTAATATTAATACTGTTACACTTGGGCTGGGCAATGTGACAATATAATAATGATATTGTGATAAATACATCACACTATAGTTTTGTGAAATATAGTGGAAACTAATGTTTTCATTTTTTTTTCTGATTTTGTTAATTACAAATTCAGATTGGATGTGGCCGATTCATAATTGTATAATGAATCTTTACATTTATTTTCCTCAGTAAATATTGTCCCCCCCTAGTTTTTAAATACAACACTACCATTTTGCTGAAAATCTGTTAGCAAAATGCAATACTGTGATAAAGAGAAACATCCCCAAGTATTGTGATATGATATTTTTGTCATCTCACCCAGCCATTTGTTATACTGATTTCTAAGGGAGGGAGGGAGGGAGGGATGGATGGATGTATGGATAACCTAATTAGCATTTTTTTTTTGTTTTGTTGTCCCTAAAATCCATATAACTCTTTTGTACGTTCTTAATAGAGTAAAGTCCAAACAAACAAACCAATCCAGTGCAATGTGTGTTTCACCTTGGACACGGGGCACAGGAGGTCGGGGCTCCTCGGCTGTAATGTTGCTGGATGCAGGAGAGGACAGGCCTGGAGACAGGGGTAACGTTACCGGAAGTACGGGAGAACTGATCCTGGTTCTGCTCCTGTCATCTGCATTATCAATTGAGACTGGAGAATAAAAAGACAGGATGAGTTAAAGCTGTGAGGTCAAGTCATGTGGCTTTATTGTCATTTCAACCATATACAGCTAGTTAGTACACAGTGAAACGAAACAACGTTCCTCCAGGACCATGGTGCTACATCAAACAACACAACTACAAAAGACTACACATTACTGCATAAAGTGCATGTGAAAACATGTGCAAACAGCACAAGACAGAACAAGACAGAACAACAACCACTAAAACAGAACAACAGGCACAGTAAGAGACAGTGCAGTGCTGGCCAATACAAGGTTCTAGTATGAAAGTGTCAGATATAACAGTAGTGCAAAAGAATAACAATATATTGGATTGCTGCGAATGTAAATATAACATACTATTACATAGCAGTCTAAGCTTATCTGCCAAATATGTATGCACAGTTATTATGTACAAACTGTGTATGTAGCAGTTATTGGGGTAGCAGCCAGGCAGACAGTGTAATAATGACATGAAATTGTATACAACATTTTATAAATACATTAGCAGCAAAATAAAATGTAGGTTGTAAATACAGAAATGTGCAAAAATTGCAAAGGGAGTGGAATGGGGTTCAGTTGTGTCTTGTGTTGTCAGTCCAGTCTGAGTGGAAGAAACTGTTGCAGTCTGGTCATGGAGTGTGTGAGGTTTGTTTGTGTGTGTGTGTGTGTGTGTGTGTGGAGGGGGGAGTTTTGTGTGAGGTTTGTGTGAGGGTTGTCTGAGGGTTGTGTTGGGTGTGTGGTCACCCACAATGCTGGTGGCTTTTTTTTTGTTACGTGAGCGATACACAAACACTTACAGAGCTAGTGAAGTAACATTATGCAAAACCAACATTTTGTTTTGTACCTGACAGCACGTCGTCGTCGCTGTCTCCTCTGTCCTCCACACCGTTACAGCTCATCACAGACTCCAGCAGCGAGGTGGAGGACTCCGCCGTCATGCTCCTGCCTACATTCTCCGCCCTGCGTCCCAAAACTGCATCCAGCGCATCGTACCACCGATTTTTTTTTCGGTTCGTCCCATTCCTTTTGTTGTACTCTTTCAGTCTTCTGTAGTCTTGTTTGAGCTTTTTTATTTTGACTCGGCATCGATCTGGGCTGCGGTTGTAACCCAGTTCCCACATGCGCTGGGATATTTTTTGAAACACTTTCTGATTTCTTACATTACCTTCCAGCTCCCGCTGCACCTCATCCTCCGACCAGATGCCTATTAGTGTCTTCGTCTCCTTCTTGTGCCACAGCTTCGTTTTCTCCATTTTCATGAAAGAACTATTCTGAAATGTTTTCCCCAAAAATGGCGTCTGTTTTTGTGTTTATGGTGTCGCGCTTTATATGATGCGTTGTGTCTAACCAATCAGGAACGACTAGTGCTGCTAGCCCCGCCCCTGTGTTTTGGCGCTCCCGCTGTAAGTTCCGGTACTTCATGCAGTGGAAAAATGTTAGACGTAACACAGATGCCACAGATTCTTCGTCTTATGGAGAAATTTGATCCTGCTGAACACGAGCGAGTTAAACAGCAAACACAGTGAAACCTGAAAACTTTTTAGCTTAGGCACGAGGAAAAAAAAAAAAAAAAAAATCAAACGTGACGTAAACTGATGCAAATAGCCATGTTACAGGTGAAAACAGTGATTCGAGTTTAATGACTTTATAAACAATTATAAAACAATTATTATTATTTTTAAAAATCCATGCATTTTCAGTGTAAATTTGATTTGAAATATAGAGCAGATCTATATACAGTGTGTACTGTAACAGCATTTTGACTTGATTGGGCCGTCCACCAGAAATACACTTGGGCTGCATAGAAGATTTTACATTATTGCCTACATTTATGTTTAAAAAAAAAAAAGAAAAGAGAGAAAGATGGAATTTCATAGGAAAAGAAAACTATTTCAAGTTTACATAAGTGCCTCTAACTATAATTAACCCCCTCAGTTCTTCCTGACATGATGTTGCCATTTCAGTGAGGCTTTTTTTTCCTTTCTTTTTTTTTTGCTAAACAACTTCAACATTAAGGTGTGAATTTGAAAAAAGAAAAAAAATGGGATTGAAGGAAGTCTTTTCACAGGAATACACAAATAGACAAAAAGATTAGTTTCCTCTTTCCCCAAATTACATAATAACATAATTTACATAAATTGTCCTATGGACATAGAAACGTTAAATCAATACAACTGACAAAAAAGCCTGAGTTGGTCGGGAAAGGGAACGACTAGTTTAAAGAAAAAAGCCTGAGAAGAAAAAGCCCATTCAATTTACTTTTATACAATAATTTACAGTAGTACAATTTTACGAAAATGACATTTTCAGATGCTTGCAAAACAGAATCCAGATTATGTTACAGCTGAGAATTAAATAATTCAAGCATGATGCAAAGATAAACAAAAAGACGGCATGGTGGTCACATGAGGAAAAAAAAAAAAAAAAAAAAACAATTTGTAAACGAGGTACTTTGGAAGGTGAACCCCAGTCCTTCAGGCTGCTCAGAAGAGACCCTTTTACTCTTAGCCCAGTATCAAGACAGTATATTATGCTAGGTTCCTCTGTTCAAACACTTCTGTTTTAAGTCAAGAGCTGCATTACAAATGTGGTAAGTCAATGCCAGGATCCAGTGTCGCAGGTAGCGGTGGAACACGAGCGTTTAGGATTCTTTTATGTCCCAAAAAAAGTAGTCACTTTATAAAAATAATTAAAAAGGAAACATCACACTACTGCACCTAGGAAATGGTGCAGTAGGACTATTAAATACAAAAATATGTAATTTGTGTTCACTCCCCAGTTAGTCAAACTTAGCCTGGAGAAGAGAGGAGAGGAGTGCACCAAGCCTCAAAGAGAAGCTCAAGTGCGCAGTACAGCGGCCAAAAGTCCCATAAGGCATTTCCTGCATTTGTGTATCTATGGCTGATTGAGCGCTATGTCTTACGACCACTCCAGACCTGCTCGGGCGTGCTCTTGTGCTCAGAAGAGTACTCAAAGGGTGACCGGTGGCCCAGGGGTGATCGGGAGTCGTAGGGCGATCTCTGGTCTCGAGGAGAACGTGGCCCACTACCCGATGGGCGCTGCTCCAGTTGCCAGTCCGAATGATAGCGGTAGTCACGAGAAGCCTTGTGGTGGCTGTAGTCTGAGCTGGAGCGGTGCTCCGAGTGTACACGCTCCTTATTGTTGCTGTCTGACCAGTTGTCCCGACTAGAACGGTGATCATCTAGCTTCCTATGCTTGCTGTCACTGTAATATCTGTGGGAAGATAGAAGTATGAGGAAAATCATTTGAAAGATTTTACAAACTTTTAAATAAAACTGGATTTATAATTGAAATTGTATAATAATTCACACCCAAATATAATGTAATATATTAATATATTATAAAAGGCATATAATGTGTTCTTATATTAANAATGTAGGTTATGGTCATCTCCTAGGACTTTAACATTATGTTACTGCTTCCTGTTTTTCTTAATGTAAGAAAGCATCGGTTTTCATGTTCCGTGATACAAACACACTGTAGCGGTACTGACAATGTTAGCTTTATCTATGGAAAAATAAAATATGAGTGCAATTTTAAATGAAATCTGAAAGCTTGAATTTGATATAGCAAGATCTATATTCTGCATGAAAGTAAGACTCTGCTGGAGTGTGTGTGACTGACCTGCTGTCCTGGCGCTCTCTGTAGTGGTCTCGGTCTCGGTGATCTTTGCCATTGCTGAAGGAGGAGTACGGTCTCTTCCTGGAGTCCGAGGTTTTCCTGTAAGAGTCACTGGAGTGGCGCTCTTTGCTCTGCTCATGGCTACGTGAGGTCGAGTGATGTCGCTCTGAACTGTAGCTGTCTCTACTGCTCTCGTCCTGCTGAGAGTCCTTTAACCTTTCAATGTCTGAGAACATAGGAAAGGAGGAGACAATCTCAACACTAAAATTTTTACTAAGATATCATTTTAGGGCTTTTAACATTGATTTACCCGTTTGTTTTCACATATCTTTATGATTTAGAAGTGTCACCACTCCTATTGTGAGACATTTTATACTAACATGCCACTAGTTAAGAGAAAAATAATTAATACAATTACAAATAAAAGAAATTTGGGAGGCAAAAAAAAGAAAGAGACATACCTGTGTGTCTAAAGACTTGTGTATTTACAGTGCTAGTGTTTTGGTCCGCCGTCTGAAATTAATACAGATCATAAACGTTGCAACTTAAAAAATACAATATGGAAAAATATGACATTTATTGTTCTTTATAGCATGCGCATAAAGGTCATTCCATTACAGTTCACCTCTTAGTTGATTACACCTCTAACACACTTCGAATAAAATGCTGATGAAAGCAGAAACATACCTGAGCGTTTTCCTGTCTTTTCTTGATTGCATGCTTATACAGTTTATGCAGTTTTCTTGCATCAAACTCGGTAAATTTGGAAACAAATATCCAAAGATTTCTGTCATGATATGAGAGAAAGGATTATAAACTAGTTCCAGTTGAATTCCTTAATAATTCAAGATAAAATAATCTCTTTTTTTTTTTTTTTAAGAATTTATGAATTTAAGAGCTTTCATTGTGTAAGTCTTGAGAAAAGCTGTCATAGCAAACTATACACACCTTCTCCACTGCTTGATGTGTTCAAGGTTGGTGTACTCTTTTAGACAGTCTGTGATGTGGTCTCCAATTTTGATTAGGCACTGCCGAGTATGCTCTAGCTGCTCACGTTCAGAAAGACCCTTCTCGGGACGATCCAGCTGTTTTAAAGCTGCCTTCACTGGCCGCATGCGCTCCTTACACTGTTAAACACAGGGTTAAACAATTGATTAGTGTTGGTGGATGAAGAGACCAACAAGGCAAGAACCATCTAGTTACTAAACTATGGAGAAATGTTACTCATTCAAAGCAACCTCCAGAAATAAATAACCAGCAAACTGAGAAAAACTATAGTGTGAGTGAGAAATACAGCTCCAATTCAGAACAATCCATTAAAGCAATCAATGTCACGTGCTGATGTTCAACATGTCTGTGAACCAGAAGATGCAGGTACAGGTTAAGACTGTAAAAGAATGAGGAATGCGCTGTGACTCACCACGCTGAAGGTCTTCTGGTCCAGCTCCTCAGACTCCTCAGAGACCGGAACATTCTCTCCTCCAGCAGTGATATGGACAGGTGTGTCTGCCTTTTTGCTCTTTTCCCGAACTTCAGCTTTTATCTCTGGAGTCTGTTTTTTGGTTTGTTTAAAAAAAAAAAAAAAAAAAAAAAAAACCTGATTAAGACTCGCTGGGGTAAAGTTTTTCAGGCATAAACCATTCTCATGCAACCTTTAGTAATTCATTACACCTTCTAACAGAGTTAAAAGAAGTTGATTTTTTTTAAAATACCTTCTCTGTGAAAGACTCCTCTACCCTGTACTCCACAGTCTTGCTCTTCTCTTTGGGTTCCTTTTTCTCTTTGCTGTCCCGACCTTCCTCTTTCTTCTCCTTTTTGATATCTTTCTTTATCTCCCTCTCTTTTATCTCTTTCTCCTCTGGCTCTTTAACGTGGGGTTCTGGCTCTGGTTCCTCCTCTTCCTCTTCCTCCTCCTCCTCTTCTTCTTCCTCCTCCTCCTCCTTTACCACCCGTTCAGAAGCTCGCCCTCTTCTGTTGGGTGGTGTCTTGGTGGGTGGGGATTCCTGGGAGGGAAGAATTAAAATGCGTTCAGCCTTATATCCTGAAGCAACATCTCAGAGTGACGATCAACATTAAGCTTTATTAAAGTAAACAATGCTTACTTTTCCTCATCAGTAAATTCAAATGCTGCTTGTGGTCATTTAATTAGAAAAATCAAACTATTACAGAAATAAAACAAACAAGATTTAGGCAAAACCAAGAGTTAATCACTGGCAAAATGACCATCAAGGAGCTTCACAGTTTGCTTGCTTCTGATTCTCAGTTTGCAAGGCATTATATAAAGCACTTAGCAGTAAAGAATTGGTAGACAGTAAAGTCTTTAGACCACAATCAAAGGCAAAATGGCAAAACAGCCGCCATTCCACCCATCAGAAATACAGACCTTTTCATCTTCCTTGTCATCCTCATCTTCTGAGCTCTTCTCTGAGGGAGGAGCAGAGGACAGACTGTTGACCACTTCATCCACTTTCGGTTTCACAGTTTTGTTCTTCTTTCCCCGTGGCTTCCTCTTTCGGGAATTAGCCTGCAGCACAAAAAGGTTCCAACAGCAAATCTATTAATGCAAATCACAGACCATTAAAATCATTAAAAAGATAGGTGAGAGAAAATGCCATGGGCACCCTAGGGAGGAAGTGGCTTCCTGAGTACTCAAGCCAGTTGCGGCACATAGTTTTCTCAGTATAGGAAGTGCAATGATGCATATATTCAGTTAATCGAAAGGGCGATGGGAAAGACTTATCCATCATTGTACAGCCTCCTTAAAGACTAACGGGACATCAACAGCCAACCTTGCTTTATGATTAATGTCAGGAACCAGGGCCTGTTTTCACCAAGCTTCTTTTAATTCTCTCAGAGAGCTCCTATCTTAGCCTAAAAAGTCCTAGCTGGGAGTCCTAGACTAAAAGTGATTTAGGAAACGTCTCAGAGCAACTCTGAGTAAGGAAAGTACAAAAACCTTTATCTTAGTGAGGAGGTGTGGTTGANAAATTGTATAATCATGAATACAGGCTACTTTATGCAACGTTTCTGTTATAGGCTAAATATCTTAAAGTTAATTAAAATAACCGAATATTTACCAGTTTACATGATTGCAGGACGGTCTATTTAAGTTGCACTTTTGGATGGGATGTAGCCAACAATCCAAGAGAGATGGAAGTAAAAGAACAAGAAAACCCAATTGGACAGAAGAGCAGTGTTTGGAGAATATTTCTTCTTTCTGCCATTTTGTCCTCTGCTATAGAAACTCTTAAGCCTGTTAAAGGTCCTCCTCTCTACTCTTAACAGTTTTTACCTTAGGAGCTGTTT
Source organism: Pangasius macronema (assembly GCA_037577455.1). Lineage (NCBI taxonomy): Eukaryota > Metazoa > Chordata > Actinopteri > Siluriformes > Pangasiidae > Pangasius > Pangasius macronema. The sequence continues at coordinate 14,280,599 of CM074961.1, forward strand.
TTAGGGCTAAGAAGTTTCGTGAATCATTTTTATCTGTCATGTTGCCTTATTGTAAAGCAACCTTGAGTTTGCAGAAAGGCGCTATATAAAATAAACTTCTTCTTCATTAGTTTTCTTTTCATCTGTCTTGGTGCAAGGATCTATTGGGGCCATTTACAACACAAAAGAACCACAACCAACTTAGTCTGTGTGTAAATACTAATGCTTATAGGATGTATGATGGCAACAGGACAGAATATTGGCTGCACAGTATGTCGAACCATGATTATATACTCACAGAGTAAAATGTCCAGTGTAAAGCTAAAGCACTGGCCAAACATCAGTACCTCTAAATACGCAAAAGCATTGTGGTATGTGCAGCTGCCTTTTTCTAAAAAACGATTGTAGTATTGTATTAATAAAAGAATTCTTATCAATTTCAGTACATGTCTATTATAGCCTTGATGTTGTGACAGGTTATGAAGATGTAAAGTGGTAAGTGGAAATCATTAAAGACTCAACACTGGTAAAATGGCATCAGTTGAATCTGCTCTTCAAGTCGGTCCAGTCTGAAAGCAGGCTCTAAGACATGTCTCTTTGATACTGAAGCCCCAACACACTTAACAAGATGGTAAGCATTATGCTGAGATTTTCTATCACGATATAAGCAAAATTTCAAAATAAACACCTACTCTACCTTATATCCTACTCATATTTTGAGCATGTTAGTTACCTGGCAAGGTCAGTGCTAGATATTGCCATCTAATGTTAGCTAAAGCATACTCGGTAGCTCTGTCCTTACAGTGGCAAATTTAAGGGTTAAAGAAGAAAGTTCCCCACTGGCTGGGTTTGTGGTACGGCTTAACTAGGCTTGCCTGTTCTTGTTACTAAAGCTGAAAGGGACTAAAAGACTGTTGCCACCTGTGACAACAATTAAAGCTCCAGATGTAATTTGAATGTAAGAATACTCTTTGTTCTCATGACTGATTGTTTGCATTGGTATACCATAATATGTATGAATTTTAAAAAGAGCTTCTTCAAAAATATTATTTGCATGCAAACCTACACCAGAAACGGAATAAGGCAAGTACAAGAGCATGGCCAAACTCATCAAAAGACGGTGACAGTACACACTGTCGAGACTGATTCAGGATAAAATAGAGTTCTCACCATGCCCGTTTGCCTCTGGGCCTCCTTTTTGGCGAGGTCCTTGCTGAGTAATTTGATGAGGTAGTCAGCTCGTGTCTGGAGCTGTTTGGCCTGTGGCTTCTTATCAGGGTCGTCTGGTAAAAGCTTTTTGGACCAGTGACAATTTAAGGGATTACAATTCATGTAAAAACAAAAACACATCAAAGTTCCTAAATTAACAAAATAATAATCCTATCAAGTTAAAAAACTAAACACTAGTTTTTGTACCTTGTGGGTGAGGTTAAGGTCTGGGTCCATCTTTATCATTTCCCAGCTTCCATAGCCATACTCATAAATCCCAATAAGAAGGCTGGAGTCATCTTCTTTGCCCCACTCAATGTCAAAATGAGCTGCCTTTGCATGGCAAGGAAGCATATACCTGTGCAAAATGAAACTGTTTAATCACAGATTGCAATTAAAAAAAACACCAAGCAAACAATATAATGATTTACATACTACAATCATGAAAAGGACACAAATCTTTAAAATGCTATATGCTATATTTATAAAGAGAACAGAGTAAGGTACCTCTTCCTCTCCTCTGGGTCAGCAGGAATGGCTTTGTGCAAAGGGGCCAGTTCCTCCTCATGTGAGATTACTAGCTTAGCATTGACTTGAACACCTGAGATCCTGAAGGTAGGTCCCTTCACCTTTCCTCGCCTGCCTCCTAGAAATACAAAACAAGTAGATATAGATTACAATCATCAAGTTCTCTATAGGACACAGAAATTCACTGCTCATTAATGATGAGTCACTAAATGGCCATCAAACTGCACATCTGTATACCTGAGGTTTTTTCTGGTCCACATGGATTTTCCCTCAGGGTTTTCAGACAGCCATTGTGTACCGTCTCTGCGAGCCGCCTCAGGTCATGCTCTGATTTATCCACCAGCTCAGCATCCCGAGCAATAGCATCCAGCCTGTTACATAAAGTCAGTGAGGGCAAGGGAAAAGATGTGGTAGCAACTGCGCTAGAAATTATTTACTTAAAAAAGAAAAATACCTTTCTAAAGGGCCACCAAATTTCTTGTAACTCTTGATAAACCTATGTAGGGAAAAAGCACGGCAGTAAATTGAAACTGTTAGACCTTTTAAATCCCAAGTTCAAGAAAAGATTTTCAAATAGCATGTTTTACATTCCTATAGTGCTTAAGGCTTGGCAACATCAAGGGAGTGACTTTTACCTTCGTATTTCAGCGTCACTGAAGCCCTTGATGTTCTCGCGAGGAATAGTTCGTGGTCTGCCTCGCTTCTTGGGCCTCTTTCGGTCTGAGGCAGAGTCACTGTCAGAGCCAGAATATCTTCTATTCCGGCTCCGCCTGCCCTCATTACCATTAAAGCTTATCTAAAATCAAGTCAATCATTAGAACAATATGTCAGCATTACTGCAAAGATTCAATATTACATACTTTTGCATAACAGTTTTAATATTCAAAGTGTCTAAAGGTGAGCAAGGACATTTTATAAGGAAATTTAGACCTTGGAAATAATTTTCACTAATATTTCACTGGAGTTTTTTCCCTTTTGAAATTTCTTTTTCTGATGCCTTCAGCCAATCAGAGCAAGCCAGGGGCATTATAAAATTGTGAATGGCTAAGTGGAATGCTGTTAAAAACACATGAGGCGGGACTTACTGCACCTTCAGTTAAGTAAATAGTATGAGATAGACCTATCTTCTTAGAGATTAAATGAAACCAGTCACATTTACAGTTTCCTTTTTTAATAATTAATCCATCTGCATAATTTCAATGTTTACACACTAGCCATGACAAATTTGTATACAACCTTGGATTACTTTATTTATTGGGGGGGATTATTCAGACTTGTAGTAGATCTCTTATATTGCTCAGATCTACATAATGCTGACCGAAAAAAAAAAACCCAACACTATCTGGTTGTAACCACATTCCCTAAGGCAGAGGTAAGATGAATTTGCTCTAACCTGTTTGGCACACTTCCTCATGCGGGGCAGCATGTAAATCTCTGCTAGCTCCTTCTGCCTCTCCTCTTCCTCCAGTCTCCTCCGCTGCTCTTCCGGGATGATTGCATCCCAGGTCTTCTGGTTGCCATCTGCATCCATGTCCATATCTTCCTCCTCCATCACGGAGAAGTTCGCCACCTGGAGGAAGGCAGAAGAACTGATTAAAACAAGGCAGCAATGCCACAACAGACCATTCTGTGTACAAGAGAGTGCCCTGCCACAACAGATTGATTGATTAATTACAGATTATTATATATTGATTAATATATATTACAGACCTTAAACTGTGAGAGAAGCTCTTCTCCTACAGTAGATGGACCAGGATCATTTTCCCTGGTCTCTGCTCTCTTCAGAATCTCATCAATATCCATCTCCTATAGACAAAATTTTTAAATATACATCACCCTCATTTCTGTTTGGTCTAAACGGTGTTATGCCCTTATGGTTTACATGGTATTGCAACTCAACACACCTGGGGCTCTTGTTCTTCTCCCTCTGGCTCCTTAAAAAGTTCTTCAGCACCAAACTTTAAAATAGCAGACAGTTCCTCTTTGTTGAAAGGGGTTGAACTGCTTTGAAAACCAAAGAATAAAAGACAAACATTAAAACCGTTATGTCAACTGTGGTTCTCAAAGAGGGGTTTGTGAACCCCTGCTGATGTACAGCGTGAGTATAGTCAGTGCACATTTTTTCTGTGACATTACAGTGATAACAGTTAGTTGTAAGAACTCCTGACCCCTGACCCCTAGAATATCAGGCCTTGAGATTCCATTCAGTCAGAAATATGGGAATTCTAACAAGCTATTAATGCTGAGCTGTAAAGTTACCTGGAAGGAGCAGCACCAGTATGAAGGACTGTTTTCCCTGTAGTGTCCATCCTCTGAATAACAAGGTGGTCCAGCACCATCTTCTTCTTGGCTCGCTCTATGATGTCTTCTTCCACAGACCCCTTAGTCACTAAACGATAAATATTTACCTGAAAAAAATTAAAGGATATATTAAGATTATATTTTAATATCATTGCGAAATAACAGTAGACAAACTGGTGAACCGTTATAAAGAAAGCTTTATCTCAATAAATAAAAAAATTATGATAAACAAGAACACCATTATTTACAAGAATAGAATTTACATACATACATACATACATAATTCTGAAAAGGAGTATACCTTTGAAAAAGCAGAATGTGGGTTTACCTGTCTTTTCTGCCCTATCCTGTGAGCTCTGGCCTGAGCCTGCAGGTCATTCTGGGGGTTCCAATCTGAGTCAAAGATGACCACAGTATCTGCAGAAGCCAAGTTAATGCCCAGGCCACCTGCTCGTGTAGACAACAGGAAACAGAAGTCCTGGAGACAAAACAAAACAAAAAAAAACATGTTCAGTCTGAAAATTCAACACTAACACATTGTGCAAAAGAGCAGAGAATTTATGCAAGTACCTCAGAACCTTCTGCATTGAAATGATCCAATGCCTGCTTCCTCATCTCACCCTTGATGGAACCATCCAACCTCTGCAAGACAACACACTGATCAGCCGAATGCACTAAACATTTTCAGTGACTGTGAATCCCATTGTTGGAACACAAATGTCAGACAGAGCAAAAGGACTCTGGTCACCTGGAATAAGAACTGGCGGCTCCTCAGGTAGTCTGCAAGGATGTCCAGCATCCGGACCATCTGGGAGAAGATGAGCACACGGTGGCCACGCTCCTTCAGCCGCACCAGGAGCTTGTCCAGAAGTACCAGCTTCCCGCTACTGCGGATTAAGTGCTGCACAATACATGGCATTCAGTTTTTTTTCTATGAATTGCTACCCCCCTCCCCCCTACCCATTCTACAAGCATTGAGTAAACACTGAATTGAGATTTTCTCTCTCTCTCTCTCTCTTTTTTTTAAACAGATTACAGATCATTATAATGAACAATGTCTTTAACCTATTACAATAGTGAGAATGTTAAAAGGACTTCTGCATAGTCCTACAGAAATCAGACAATCACAGTAGCACCTTCCCAGAAAAAGTAGGCCACAGCGCCTAAATATCAGCTGAATAATTGTCAGACAGCATTGCTCTAACAGATGTCAGCAGATGGGGTGAAATGGAATAAGCTAATCTAGATTTCACTCCTTTGTTATACACACCTGCAAGGCCTCTGTTTTGTTGTGGAAGTCATTATCCTCTGGTGGTTTGATGAGGTAGCAGTGGTTACAGCACTTCTTCAGCTCCATCATGATGTTGAGAAAACCAGACGTGCTTCCTTTCGTGCCTTTGCTGAGTGCCTTGTAGTTTCTTGTTAAGATCCACCTATGAAAAATGAAACATATTTCATTATTCACAACCACCTACTAACACCATTGTGCAAGAGAAAATGCAGCACTTGCCAAAGCAATTTGAATGCTAATAATGTTTAATCGCTTTAAGACAAGCAAGAATGCGGGCAGTCAAAGGTGCATTTGATGTTCTGTCATACTTGTAGTATTGTTTCTGGATGGCACTCATCTCCACTCTAAGGATCTGTTCAACCTTGGCAGGTAGTGACTTCTCCACATCCTTCTTGACCCTGCGCAGCAGGAAAGGCTCCAGCTCCTTGTGCAAGCTTGTGTAGCCCGAGTCCCTGCCTTTACCATGGTCTTCCTCAAACTGCTCCCACGAGTGAAACCTGAGGAAAAAAATCCCCCCGTTAAATCTTAGCATAAAATGTAAAAAAAAAAAAAACAACAACAAAAAAAGCCAGACAAGACAGAAATGAACAACAAATGTGGGAAAAATACTTTTAATGCTTTACAACTAAAAAGCAAAAGTCCACATTGTATGGTGAGAAGCAATGATATTGCATACTTCTCTGGCATGATGAAATGGAGGAGTGACCATAGCTCTTTGAGGGAATTCTGCAGAGGTGTTCCAGTGATAAGGAGCCGGTGGTTGGACTTGAACTCAATCATGGTCTTATACAAAAGGGAATCATCATTCTTCAACCTGTGGGCCTCGTCCACACCAATGAATGCCCAGCTCACGTTCCCCAGAAATGACTAGAGAAACAAATAGCAGCCATTTAAAATGTTATTTCTACCAAATTGCTGTCTGAGTGTTGAAACTAAGCACAATGAAAGTGCAAGTCATAATTGAATGTCAGAAACCCACAAGCAACCAACAAAGGAAACTTCAGAGGAGTATATGAATCAGAATTTTAAGCCTCGTCATACCTTATCTTTCAGGAGGATTTCATACGTAGTGAGAAGGATGTTGAGCTTTAGCCGCTTGTTCTGGGTATGCATCCACTCATGTGTTCTGATCTAAAGAAGAACAGTACAACAATTATTAATACACTGTTTCAAACACAATGTATCATTAAAAAAAACCTGACATTTGCAAGTACCAAGGATAGCTCAAGCAGCGAGTGATTCCACAGCAAAGAGAATTATGACTTTCACACACATTTACTAACAAATAAATGAAATTCTCACTTATCTCACAGTTAATAAAGCTTGCATTTAGTTTGCTGTATCTTACCATGTTCCTACTGCTGATGTCACCCAAGTAGACGACCACGTTCATCTGTGGGGCCCACAGATGGATTTCTCTCTGCCAGGAGGTAAGTGTAGACAAGGGCACCACCAGTAGAAACGGTCCATAGAGCTGGTGCTCATGGAACAGATAGTTCAGAAAGGAGATGGTCTGAATGGTCTTTCCGAGGCCCATCTCATCTGCTAGAATACAACTGTTCCCTCTGGCACAAGAGAAAATAATTAACATGACTCAAACACAGGAAACATGTTTGGCTCATCCAAAAAAAAAAAGTTTGTGATAGATATTATTAAAATAATATCTATATTTATTAATATTTGCAAAACAGCCTGTACATGTTAGATAGGTTTATATGGGCTATGTTACATAATTCTCATCCTAGAACTGAATTTTTTTTTTTTTGAGACTTTCTCCTTAAGCAAGCCATTTAACCATGTGACTATCAATGCCATTTACAATTATAGTATCTTCTTGAACAATACAAGATACTCAGTGAAGACATACATTACCAATCAGAGCACATTATGTCTCACATTTACTCAAATGGCCCTTATTACATAACCTCATTGTATCTGATTTATCCATTACAAGAAAACTGTTGAGTACCAAGCAGAAAATACAAGTTAATACATGTACAGCTGAACATACTTGCACCACGAATGGGCCATCCAGTTTAAGCCGTCCAGCTGGTAGTCTCGAAGCTCAAGTCCTTCTCCACCGATATAATGAGGCTGTTTCTTCATTGGCACAAACCGCGGCCTCACCTTTAAAACCTAAATAAGAGTGAGCATTCCTTCACTGCATGGAGCCATTAAATAAGAGTACAGTGCCCAGATTTATTAAATTTTCATTGGGCTTGCTTTAGAGCACTCTAGTCTTTAGTCTGTTACCTTGCAGTCCCTGAAGGGGATTGTTTTAGACTGGTTCCGGCTCATGTAGTCATCTATGCACTTCTGGAATTTTCTAGCGATAAGCGCCCCATCTTCCCAGCTGCATTCTGAATATGGAAGCCCTTGCCATTTGCATAAGTAGTCTGGGTAGCCTGCTGCTGACTTCTGATTTGAATGGCCTTGTAAAATGAATGGTGATGTGTGTATTAATATATAGTTGAGGTCGGACCCAAAGAGTAAGCAAATACTTCAATAAACAAAATGATACATCTACTTACCAATAATTCTCTCCACAAGCTGATACTGTGAATGCAGGTCATCCATGAGTTCCTGCTGGCAGTTGAAGTATTCCACATCCTCAGGTGAAGCGGTTTTGAGCCTGCATGAGAAAATGTAACCAATGTCTCTGGCTTCACCTACACAAGCAGAGAGCTCTGACATGCCACCACACCATACACACAAGCCTTACCATTTCTTCTTTTCCTGCTCCTTCTTTTTGAAATTGTCCAATTTCTTCATGCCCTTCACGTTCTGCTGCTTCAGCGTCTCCTCCGTCTCCCAGGTGTTGTGAATGTGTGACCAGCCTTTCCATTTGATCAAGTACTGCACATCTCCTGGCTGCTTGTTTGGGTTGAAGTTGGCATTAGGGTCTCCATCAGCCTCAACAGCATAGACTGTGGTGGTGGCCCCAGTGGCTGTAAGCAACAAATAGAAAGAAATGAACAGAATGCATTTTTATGCACATGTGCAGTCAACAAACTTCACTTCAAAAGATCCTGCAGACCAGAATGGGAAAATATTAGAAACAGAATGAACATATCTAATGGCATGAACCTAGAATTCAAATTAAAGCCATTTGTCAACAAACAGGAAAACCTCAAACTTCAACAAAATATTTACCTCCTTTTCGTCCTATTCTTATGCACATTACTCTTTCCAGAGTCTCAAACTCATCCTCCTCAGGCGGTGGGACATCCTCCCCACACACCTCCACCAAGTCATCAGAGTCCGTTTTCAGTTCTTCATCCTCTTTATAGCTGACGTTCACCGTAGCTTGCCTCCGAGGACCTGCCAGAGCCTTTTTATAATCGTCCTCCTCGTCTGACGAAGAGGCTGAGGGCTTCTTTTTTGAAACCTTGCTCTTTTTTCCATTTCTGGCAATAGTCCTGAAGGATCAGACAGGCGATTAGAGAGTGACCACTACTAGATGATAAATAAAACAGCCCCAAGTCTTTCCTATTTTCCTTCAGTACAAAGTTTGGGTTTGACAGGTTGTGTACAAAACTGTTGATTATGCTTTCAGCATTACTCTATCCTCCTCTCTTCAGCAGTTTAAACAGGGAACATTCAGTTATTCTGTTTCAGACTGATTAAGCAAGGTTAAGCTACTGTGTACTTCTTTATTTTCAACTTGTCATTCCAGTTGGCTAGTGGCTCTTAAAAGCAATGATTTGATGAATTAATATGTAAAAGTTGATAATCTCAGCAAAGAATTGTGATTCAAATTTAAAAAAAAAAAAAAAAAAGAAAAAAAAGAAACACTTTTTTGGATTTGATGAAGCTTAGCATTGAAGTTTATGGAAGAGAGAGCTCAATACTTTTTAGACCAACTTTCTATGAAAAACTGACATTTTCCGTGACAGGTGTGGTGCTGTGCATTCCAGAAGATAAAGCACCAATGACACAACAGAACTGATTGCATATTCAGAAACCACAAAAGTTCAGAAGTAACATATTGCCATACTTGTTAGGTGGCTTTCTGCTTTTAACTTTGTGGCTCGGCTCATAGTCTGAAACTGACTCTTCACTGTTCTCTGCCTCTTCCTCAGCTGAAGAATTGGATGAGTCACTCCCTGAACCAGATCCAGACCCAGACCCAGAATCGGAGTCAGAACCAGTCCTGTCACACAGAGAATCATTTAACAGTTTATGACAATGACTGGGAAATACCAAGAACCTGTGGATTTGTTGATGCTTATTGGCTGAACTCACCCTTTACTCTTTCGCTTCCTGGAAGAGTCATCATCTGAGTCATCACTACTGGAGGATTCCTTAACAATAAACACACACACAATTTACTTAAAGACAGCCTGTAGGAATGTCATTATTATGCCAATCCTCTTGCACAAATCTTGAATTCTATAATACGCCTTCATGCAGATGTAAACACAATGAAAATGCCATCAGCCCAGCAAGAACCTAGTGATGCANGCAGAATAATAAAAACAAAAAGCAAAAACTGAATCAAATCAGCAATCTGAAATGCTGTCCTGCAAGGTCCTACCTCATCTGAGTCACTGTTTGAGGAGCTCTGTTGCTGTTGTTGCTGCTGTTTCCTGAGCATAGCTGACCTCTGCACTGCCAGGATACTGGGATTAGACTTCCAAAACTGCAACAAAGGAAATAAATAGGAATAATCTAGCACATATTACTGCACATTATTGTAGACTGGTTTAGTGTGGATTCTCTCTTAAAGCTGACTTTAGTATAGCACAAGATTTAAAGGAATAGCCTGACTGAAAATGTCCAGTGTGGATAACAATAAAAGGAAGCCAGTAGCTACCAATGAGCATGCTGTAATTTACATAATGCTACTAGTTAGGTGTTCACTTTCACTGGCTCAATTTCCCAAAAGTGTTGTAAGAATGATCTGGTAGAGTGAACATTCTCACTAACAATTAACAATGACCTTCATCTGCACATGTGCTGTGATGCTTTTTGGGAAACACAGAAAAGCTTTAGCACTAATCTTTTACCACAAAATGAGACTGTGGTTTAATCGATCAAACTAAATAATAAAGCCTTACTTCTGCTGAATCAATCTTGGCAGAGATATTCTGACCATTCTTCCCCTTGGACTTTTCAGAATCAGAATCGGACTGGCTTCCCGAGTCTGAGCCACTTCCTGAGTCGCTGCTCCCTGACTGGCTGCTACTGGAGCTGCTGCTGCTGGAGCTGGAACCAGAGCCAGAACCAGATCCAGACCCAGACTCATCGTCCGAGTTACTGAAACATACATGGAAGTTTTATGTTATTGAGATGCATACAGAGCCACATTTGCCTGTTATGTTAATTTCACTTTCATTTCTAAAAAGTCAACACAACAGGATGACTAATCATCAGCATTTCTGACATCTGTGTTGTCAGTCAAAATGAAGGCAAATAAAAATAAATCTGGAGTGGAGTGGACGACTGCAGATTTTAAAGCTAAAATCTTTTAGCATATTGTTAACAATATTTACAAAACATGTACATTTAAATCACAAACTACTGCAAGCCAAAAAAAAACTAACACATTAAACACACAAAACAATTTAGATATATGGCAGAATATCCTTCCTTAGAACACACCACCATAGATATGGCACAACTAGGAGCTATATATGAGCATGCAGATCTACCACCCTCCAAGACGAATATATATTCAATATAATCCTTTTAGTGTTCAAAACACCTTTCCAGTTGTCAATCATTCTAGAGTCATACTTCAGTTGTTTTTTTTAACGGGGTAGTCTCAAGGAACTGACTGAACCAAACGTGTAATTTGCACCACTAAGAGCAACTAAGAGCACTGATTTGCCAACTTTAAAGTAAACTTTACCAAGTATATATTTTTCTTTACCTGGAATCTCCGCTGCTGTTGCTCACACTTTCATCTTCACTGCGGCCATCCATGGCTGTGGTTTAAATATTTGGGTCTCCAAAACAACCAATGTTTGCTATTTGGCCTGACCAGGTCCTCAAATATCCCAAACCTCCAGCTTTGGACAGTGGCGCTCACCTGTAGAAACAGAACAGGACGGTTACTACATTTAATCAAGATGAGACAAAATGTCAGTTTATCACTACTGTGAGCTAATTTTTATTTGCCATTCAGCAATTTTTAAACAGAATTACATAATCACTTTGCCTACATAATGTGTTCCTGTTCCAAGTGATTACCAAATTTGTATCCTAAAAGAACATTTCGTCCAAAACTTAGAGTTTCACATTAAAGGGAGATTTCAAGAGTGTATGAAGCAAAAATGTGTACAGGCTTAGTCATACTTCCAGATCACACAGTGAACATGCTTCTTATAAGAAGCTTTTCGAAATGAATGAACAACGACAGAAGTAAAAATGAAACGTCTACGAATTAAAAGAAAAATGATAACTATATTCACTTCCTACTGTGCACAATAAAAATTATGAACAATTAATTGTGGCTAACATTAGAGAAAATTGTCCTGTGTGATAGCGCCCAGGCCTGCTGTTAGGCCTAAGCAGCGGGACTCTCCTGGACAATGAAGCCCGAGCAGAGCGCTCTATCCGGCGGCCACAGTAGTAACACCCACCCTGGGGATGTTCATGCCGAGCAATGCCGACAAAAGAGGTTATGCAAGCTCTAACACAGCGCTTCAAACTCTAAACCAAACAAAAACTCAGCCCAGTCTAGTTTTCTGTCTTAGAAGTAAAGTTAGTTTACTTTCACCAAAGCGAGCTTTATAATTCGCGGTACATTTTAAATTCAGCCTATCAACCGCTTCCTAGCCGACTGAGCTAATAAGCTAATGCTTAAAATCGTGTTTTCTTGACGAAAAGTTACATTAGCACGTTAGCTAAACACAGCACAGAAAGCTAGCTAGGCTCTGCCTATGAGTGTGGCGTGTTAGCTATTTTGCTAACACAATGTTGTGGCAGGATGTGTAAATGTATCAATGGTCTGTAAAAAAAAAGTTAATAAACTAGTGAGTAAATATTACTAACGCACACACTTCTTTTAGTTTTTTTTTTCATTTACATGGCGCTGAAAATACACGCGTAGCGGTATAGCTCCATTTAATTAGCCACCTAGCAGGTCTGCTAAGCTAAAAGCTAACTAAACCTACAGAGTTTGGCTCTGAGAAGTAACTTAGCTGACTTTTCTGACTCTAGTTCGCTTTATCTCCTACAAACGGACATCTCTAGAAAGAAAACTCTGAGGAAAGGCTTTGATAAAACAGTGTTTGAGTTTGGTGAGCGTTCGTGTGTGCTGGCTAACGCTAATTCCCGCACTGCATCATCAGGCTGCGCTCAGTGTCCTCGCCGCTACCAGCCCTCAGTAATGATGGTAAAGAAACTAACTTCCCAAAATACGCGCCGCGACACCACTTTATTCACTACTGCATAATCATACACGTCTAAAACAGCAACACAGGGCTTGTTAATGAATACCTATAGCTCTTAAAGTTAAAATAATGCAGAGTTGCGCGTCATTTGGCTTTGTGTTGTTACCTGGCTCCAGCGGGCGCCAGTCGGCTCCGTAGCCGAAACTCCGCGTCCTTTTTTCTTGTTTTTCTCACCCAGTTAGCGTTAGCGGCTAACCGCGGCTAAATTAGCTCTCTGTGTGAGTAAGTGAGTGAGAGAGAGGGAGAGCAGCCCAAAACAGTCCAACCTTTTCTACCGAGTCAAGTTTTTTTAGGTTCCCCCTTTCCCGACTTCCAAAAAATGTCTGCCTTTGAAAATTTCTTTGTATTCCGTATGAAGAAGAACCGGAGAAGCTAGCAGGCATCTCAGCCGTGAGTGCTACAACAGCCGGCCTCCGCCATGACGCCGTCGCGAGCTCACACACTCAAACCGGAGCCAGTGGAGATGGAAACCCCGGGCCGTGACGTCACCACCACCACCACCATGCTGCGCGCTCCGGGGCCACGGCGATGCGCGTGCTTGACTGGAAATCGCAAAACAAAAAAATTCACACACTACAGTTTTTTTTTAAAGATCGCAATAAGCTAGACACGTGTGTAACGTCACTGCAGTGCGGTTAGTTTCCTATAATATGAAGCACTCAAGCATGACCACTTCATTTGCTTAGGTTCTGGAGTAACAAACTCAGGTCCCAGAGGGCCACAGCCCTACAGGGATTTGTGTTTTAACACATTAGGTCACTTAAAGCTGTTCGTGGTTTGTTAAATGAGATGCAATGCTAAATTCCGGAGTACTTTGGCCCTCTTTGACAAAATATATGCTTTGTTAGTTGCACATTCCCATAACCAAACTAAGACTGTTGCACACTAATGTTCCCATTCACCTTAAGTAATCTTAATCACCTCAAGATTGTTAAAAAAAGAAAAAAAGGTAAAACTATTCACTGTTGTTTTGCTTTGTGGATATTGCTATCCAACAGATGTGGTGTGTTTCCTGATAAAGAACACATGTGATGTTATCATCATCATCATCATCATCATCAGTGAGTGAGCATGAAGTGGGAATACATCCTGGGACAACTAGGGCAATTTAGTATAGCTAAGTAGTCAAGGTGGAGACAGAGCCTATATCAGGAACAAAAAGAGACCTATATGTCAGGCACCTGATAGTCACTGAGAGTATTTGTAATCAGCTGTGGTACTACTGATATCCAGCAATATGGGACACACAAGGATGGTGTAGAAGAAAGAGCGGTATTCCACTTTGCTTAGGTGAACACATGGATAAATAATAATGGTATGACAACATTTTACTCTAAATATTGTAAGCAAATTGATATACATTTAAAGAAAGAAAATCCAAAATGTTAGTGCTTTTTGTGCTTATAAGTGACACAAGTGCTTATGTAAACTAAAAAAAAAGCAATTGTTTTTTAGGTTTTAAGTTTTCCTAAATCATAACATATCTGATTTAGCATATTATGCATATTATTAATGACAAGAGTTGGGTGCATGGAACTGTGCAAGGCAGTGAATTCCCAAGACAGGAGCTGAGCACTAACGTATCACTAATGCAGTGATGCAATCTTCTCTAACAGTTGTGGCATTATTTTCATCTTGTGGTAATTCCTGATAAAGAACTGAATCCATGTTGGTTTACATCATCTTTACGTCATTGCTGTATTTGTCACAAATGTACAGTCCCGCTGATTTTCAAATTATTATTGATTATCTCTTTTACTTCATCCTGGAAGTCCATTTCATATAAATTGTACACTCATGGATATGTGACCACCCTCAATTCCCAAGTCCCAGCTAAACATCAAATTAATACTAAAATGTTGTGTAAATACAGTATGTTATAATGTATTGATAATTAACAGAAAATCCCCAAAACATTTAGAGCCCATGCTCTTGTGCAACTGCAAGTGTAATTGTGAGCCTTTAAATTTACAATAATTTTATACACCACCACAATGGATTTGAAATAAAGCAATCAAGATGTGATTGAAGTGTAGACTTTCAGCTTTATGTTAAGAGGTTCCACAAAAAT
>CM074961.1:14304626-14327424 GCA_037577455.1 Pangasius macronema
CCATGACATTCATTGCTAGACATTTTCTAATTCCTTTTACTCTAAATCAGGATAGTCATGACATGGCATTATATTGGCCAGGGATTGTGGGTTGGAGTCCGATCTGGGGTAACTGCCATTAGTAGAGTGGTGCAGCAGAAGCATGCTGGGCCCATAACCCAGAGGTTGATGGATCGAAACCATCGTCTGCTAAGATCAGTGAATTTGAATGCCTCTGAAACAAAGAAGGCCCAGGTAGCTATTTGCTGCATTTGATTCAAGGTTACAACTTGGAAAATACCTCTTCAACTTTTTGTGTGTGTGGCCTCTAACATAAAGAAGGTCAAAAATGTTGATCTTCTCATTTACAGTGAAGATGTATCCTGTGAACAGTGAAGTACTTCCATGACATTTATCAGTAGACATTTTCCAATTCTTTCTACTCTAAGTAAGGCTAAATGAGACTTACCATCCTAAAAAAATAAATAAATAAATTTCACATAGCAAAGATAACTATGAGACTATGACACTGGCCTCCTAAGCCAGTGATTGTGGGTTCAAGTCCCATCTGGGATGTGTGGTGCATCTGTGAAACTTTTCACCTGAATATTCATTATTGATTTTCAACAAGACTGTGCATGGGAGTTGTGCATGAAGTCATTCATGGTATTCTTGATTACTTCCCAGGAAGTGGCTCAACTTGTCCAGCCCTACCTCCACACCTTATACAGTAGAATATCACAACAGATGACACATTAAGTAGGCCATATCCAACAGGCTGCTGAGTGAAGCGTGGGATTAGTCTAGTCTAATTTGTAGCAGGGAAGAAAAAGAGGCTGGAAATATGCCACCATCTGACATCATCCCGTCAATCAACACAGAACGGGTCTGCCTATTAGCATCAACATAGAAAGCATAAAAACAACACAAACACTGAAAGACGTAAAACAGAGATGGGATCAATGTATTTTATTTCCTTTGTCTAAAATTTCTACAAACATAGAAATTTGGTTTTGAAAATTTTTTAACTCAGATTAAAGCTGCAATTTTAGCAAAACAAGTATCAAACTCTAAAAATGATCTATCACATCTTTACAAAAAATTACAATATAAATTACTGACAAAATGAAAATCCCGAAAGGGAAAACAACAGCAGTTTCCTCAAACAATAAATAGTATGATACATGGCCTATAGTTTCAAATACCAGGCAGTACAGTATTGCTAGGACATACCACAGAACCATACACAGTATATCCACATAATACACATGGTTCTACTCATCAGCCCTCATTCTTGAGGGACCTTAGCCTTTTATTTAGCCAACCAGCCTTTTACTGAACAAATCTGAACACCATGTGAACAAGGATCCATGTGCATTTGCCAAATAAATCCCCAGTGTACCACTGGCCTTAACACAGCTGGTCTTCACATAGTGCTTGACGAGCTTGTGCCATAATCTGTAAACACATAAAGAGCACCTTTTGGGCGCTAATCTCTTTTGTTGAGTTAATCAATTGAATCAGACATTTCTCAGGACAGACTGAGACGTACCATTTAATATTCCAAGCTACTGGTTTTTGAATAGATCTCTTTTCCATTATTGCGACTGCTGAGTGTTTAGCTATTGGCTAACACTGCTTGCTACAGGTACATGCTAAGAGACAGAATACCAGGCAGACTGTAACAATTAAAGGCATTTTTAAAGATCTTTGCTCCCAGCAATCTTCGCAAAACAACCAGATGCCAAAACACTGCAAACCAAAATTATTGGTAACCAAAAACAATTTGTAAAAATATGTGACATTAACAACATTCTAGGAAATAAGCCCATAACTGTGACCAACCCCAGCTATACAGTGCATGAAATACATTACAATATTCAGTCAGTGTGAAGTAGTACATTTCTGTTGAAAACTGATGAAAATGTCTTTACATTCTTACATATGTACAGTGCTACAGGTAGCGAAAAGTCATTAGAATGACAGAGAGAAAAACTGGAGAAGCACCAAAGGCCTGGAACCACTGAGCATACATACAATATACATGTCGTGCAACCGCAACATTCACTATAATGAGCTAATGTGCAAATGATATCGTACATATGATATGGAATGTTACACATTCGTGTTTAAAAAAAAAAGAAAGGAGTCAAAATATGTAATGTATTGAAGATGGGCTGCTCCGGTTTGAAATTTTCACGGTATGGATTACCTAGTCTAAAAATATCACAGTTATCACGGTAATAATCAGCATTTAACGGTGGTGAAAATCAAAGGAAATATTTACTACTAAATCTTTTCCCCATTCTTTTTTATATAACAAAAGCCAAAAGGAAACAATAAGGAACAATGTCCTAATTTTTCTTCTTTCTGCAGGATAAGATTTCCACATGTCTGCTAAGTAATGCTGCCAGAAGACATCTGGACTAATCACGATCGATATGCTTAGGATCAGCGATCTCTGTATAAATCAGAGATAAGGGAGCGTCTTCCCTTCCATTATGTATGCATAGCAGTCACATTAAAAATTCCACGTGTGCTACACATACCTCATTTTAGCTCAATATTCCTTTATTCGATCTTTCAATTCAATCTTTATTATAAGCGCTTGTTGTGGGATTTGTGACCATGGAAGTTAAGCTTGATTATTAGTAGGTCACATGATTATGACATGAACATAGTCTTTACCTGTGCTAGGAACTTTTCCTTAACATCTCATATCATAGAGTATTTATCACTTTGTCATTATAAACTGAAATGAAAAGTGGCTGTGTGGAAAATCTGTATTTTTAAAAAAAGTCACTGGTAAGGTGACCACAACTAACCGTGAAACCCTGACACTGTGACTATGATACACGGAACAATACATTACAAAACACAGGACATAACAGTCCAATAACAAACAAAATTAAACTGTAATAACTGATGAATAGTTCAGTATATCCAGGCCTTAAAATAACATAAGGAAAAATGAAATCAGCTGAGAGATGTTATATTCCAATATTCAGGTTCAATAAATAAATGGTATATTCAATCAATACAATCACCAGCCTACCTTTCTATAGAACAAACTATGTATCATTTACACAAGTGGTACTACCATTCAGACTTACAGTATATTACATCATCGAGGCTTGAAATGGCTTAAAAAATTAGTGACATCTTGAACACAGCAAATTGAACATGTAAGCACTGTATGACCTACATTCATATAAAAATAATTTGCACTAATTTGCACAAAGGCCTCTAGCTCCTAAAAATTACAGCACTGAAAAAACATTACAATCTCTCAAGGAACATTAAGATCTTTGGGACCGATAAGACGTTACAGTAACTTTCCTGTAGTAAGGATGCTACTCTTTTTAGATGAAGTCACTTAGAACAACCAAACAGTATTCATGTGTAAAACAACCAATGAGGCTTAACTCACCAGTCATACTACTGCAAGGTATCTGTAGCTCAAGAGCTCTTTTACAGTTCACCAGTGAATTGGGGAATTGAATTACTGAAATATGATCGAGCACTTTGAAGCATTTTCAATTCTGCAGATAGTGCCTTTGAAATATTCAACTCAAGGCACGTTCAGTTCAGCTTCAAAGGATTCGAGTGTTGGTTTCTGTCACTCATCTGCATCATCTGTCTTTCCGATCAGTCAATCTTGTCTACATTTAGACGTCGTCAGCTTTAGTGCCCCTTTGCTGTGTAACATTTTTAATGTCTTGAACTCAAGTGGCATCCGGTGAGGACTTGCGTTGGAGAAGTATCTGTACTTGAGCATGTCGTAGTAATGATACTTCACTGGATTTCCACTGGCGTCTTTTGGGAATGGCCAAAATCCATACAAGTGGATCTCATCACAGAAACGCGTGGCCATGGTGTACATCAGCAATCCAGTGCTGGGACGCTTGATATTTACCTTGTTTGTGAGCCAGTACCTGAGAAACAAATATATATATCGATATTAATAAACATCTACAAACTGCAGAATTGTAATTTAATTGAAAACATATACATGGTGTCCGTAAATGATCTTTATCTAAATTTTATCTAATATAAAAAGTCAATCATGAGGTGTAGAAAAACTGGGGTTGTCCCATTTTACAGAGAAACACATGAAGTTCTGCTATAGAAAGCATTGATGTGGACATGTTGCGGCGCACATGGCAGCGTTTGGGTTATCATCTGGAAGGTTCGCTCATCACTATTGGTGATCATTGTGAATGTCTGTAACTTTATTACATTTAGAAGAAAACCTGGAGTTTGTGTGTTTGAATTTCCATAATTGGTCATTCTGCTTGCGTTAGTAAATTTTTTTTATTTGGTATCAATTATCAAGATAGTTTTCAGACACCCTGTAAGTACATGTTTATTACCCTACCAAGTCCTTACTCATGCTCAACCCACCCATATTTTCTCCAAGTAGAGAAAACAGGCTACATTACCTAGCTAGGGATCATAAAATGGAGGAGTAGCATCTTTCCACATCAGTAAAACAGCTATAACACTGGATTGCGAGACAGAGAATGAAACATCCCTAAAATGGTAAAACAATAAGGCAACTAAATGACAGGGCTTAAGGGTTTTGGTAAAAGTCCTAGCAAAGCAAGGACTTCCAAGTGGTGCAACAGAAAAGTGGGAGATATTGGCCATGCTCTCTAGGTGGGAGGGATGACATACTCTTTCTCCTGTCAATCACAGTGACACTAACCAAACATGGGCATCTGAGAGCTCACGTATGTGGAAGAGGGCAGATAGCATGAGCAGCAGTTTGGAAAGATGTAAAAGAACACAGAGGAAACACTTGTCAGAATTCACCCTCCCCAGCTGGTAGCTGTTGTGTGATGAGGAGAGCTGGCTGGTGGGTTGGAACTGGCACTGACCAAATTGGGAGGAATTTTCCCCCCATTTTCATAAGATATACTAAATGCCCAATCAGGTTCCTTAACGTCCACTGGTGCATGGAAAACACATGACCTCTATGCTGTTGCAAAGAACAGCAGGTTGGACCAATGCTTGAGTACGTAGAATTCTGTGTAATCATTCAAACCTAAGTAGCCCGTCCAAAAGCTATGCTAAAGTAGCTGCCATTCTTTAGTAAACTCACAAGAGTCTAATCGAAATAGATATTGCAAGATGTAATTTTGGTTGGGTTGTAATTGAATGGCAAATTAGGCTATAATTTGCCTGTCTTAATGATGTAATGCTCTACCGGCTCTGTGCCGAGGGCATTATCATGCAAAAACCTGGCCGTCTGCTGCCATGCATGCAAATCTGAAATTGCCAGTATGTACCTTGCATTTTAATAGGTGAAGGCTTTAGAAGGTTTTTAATCAGCAATGAATTAAAAAAGAGGCCAGGTCATAGACAATACAGCGCTGTGATCATAAGGTGCTTTGAAGACAAAAAAGGATTTCAACATATTATGCAGACTGTACACCAAGGATGCAGCCAAATATGAATATATTATTCTGAATTTTTAGATACAAATGTTTATAAATCTTGTCGGAAAGGTTCACAGGGCATCTGGTTGAGTCTAGAGGTGTGCATCAGGACTGGGATTAAAAAAAACAAAACAAACTAATAAATAAATAAAAAGTCAAGCAAGCGGAGGTTTTTACTTTCCTGAGGGCACAAGCAAGGTCGGATATGAAGCTCGCAGGACAAACAAAAACCACATTTGTACAGCATTCATCCTTAGTAACTGTCTGGTCAGGGTCATGACACTTTTAATTAGGCTACTAGTTTGTTTAAGTTTGGCGAAATAGAACCAGCTAAATTTGTTAGACAATATCGCAGATATAAACAAATTAATAACTGGAGGCACTATATTGAGGCAGAATTCATGGACCATGCTGACAGTGTTTTCAGTGTTTAAACAAAGTGTCCAGAAACCCCATAAAAAAACATTTAGGCCACGTCCACTTTGGATTTATATCCAATATAGATATGGATATTTGAAGCACTAGACAGATGTGTTACACATCTTTGATATACATAAAAGTATTGTGTCAATTAGTTATTTTTGAAACTGGCCTTAGTGAGAATCAACTCACAGCTAGTCTTGGCTTTAGTTTAAAACTAACCGATAGTTATATTCCTATTCCAGGTTCGGTACTTCCTTGTGGAACTTTCAACTGTTTCAAATGTATATCTTCATTGTTTAGCATAATTGATGAGAACTTTAAATTTCCTTTAAGTAGTCGATCCAATCTGGCCTCCAGTTTCAGACACCCTGACTGAAAGCCATTTCCCCCTTTCAGAAGCCTATATTTAGCACTGATGCAGACCAGTCTGAAGGTGTCATTAAAAAGAAAAAAGGGGCCTGGCTGCCATGGTAACTCACAAGAACATCTGATGTCCTCTTCAGAAACACAAGGCCAAAACAAGCACCTCTTGATGAATAACCACTGGCCAAAACATGGAAACGGATTTGAATGGACCACCTAAGACAATCGGAGAGTTCTTTAGGAGAGTGAATGTGCCTAACAGGTCACTATAGAGTAGCCTTGGTCTCATGCAAACCAATCTAAGAAAATTATACTCTGAATTACACTCTGCCCATGAATCTTTTAAGAGTCAGGCATGATGAAAGACTGAAAGTATGATCACACAGTTTCATCAGAATTAGTCCTCCCCTGTTCTTCACTGAATTCTAAATGAAAATAGTATTTAAAACTACAAAGCTGCATAGTCGGAAATCAGAAGATTAAGAGCACTTAGCGGCAGGCTCTTGTGTAATCACCGGGCTGTCTTTGCATACCCGCTGAGTGCTGCCTTTGCAAACACGCGCCACAGGTGGAAGCCTGCAGGCTATTTTTCATTTCAGGAAATGACAATCGGGATTCAGGAGCTCTGGGCTCTCTTCTAGCGACTATTGCCACGCCTGGGCTTCATGCCAATTTCTTCTGATGGATGAACCTTTCTTGTGTCTTCAAACAATGTCTGTAGTTTTGATTCTGCTGATTTGAGCGAAAACTAAAGCATCCCGAGACTTAATGAAGAAGTGTATCATTGTGCTGGGACGTTTGATGTGTATCCTAAAGCAAAAGACACTTCTGAGATACATTTACACAACAGCTGAAGATTTTTTGCCACTAGGTGATCTCTTTTTTTTCCCACAAAAGCCAGAGCAATCATGTATCTACTCCACTGGCATCTCTGCTTCCAGGCCAATTTTAGCTGTCAAATTCCTCTCTCTCTCTCAGTTTGACTGGCTACTTAAAAGATTTGCACAGATATTTCCAGGATTCCTGAGATGCATTTGAAAGTGTTAGGGTGAACTCGCATGCAAGGATTTGAAACAAATTATGAAGTGTTATCACACCAAACAAAATAGTCTCATGCAAAGCTTTAAAGTGGTGTTTGACAAAATCCTTTGTAAATACCTTGTCTTAAATTATCCTGCTGACAAAATAGATTACACAGAAACAAGCAGTACCTGTAGGGTGCTCTCACATACACAGCATTTAGTCCATTTGTATCAGACGATGGTGAGTTTCTTTCCCTCAGTGCGGTTGTTTTAAGCAGGTGAGAACAGAGAAATAACAACCAGTCTCAGACCATCTGAGTGAGATAGTCTAGCTCCGGTTCCAAGCTAACTCTAGCGCAGACTGATTGAGGTGAGAAGGTAATTCGGCCCTGATTCAACCAGACAGTAGGAAGTTAACCAAACATGTATTATGGGCATTTACTATGGGTATTATTTTTGTCTGGTTGGTTTGTATTATGGACCAACTAGCAAAGCGAAAATAAAAATACACAAAATATGCCAAAATATGCCAATGCCACTAGCCAATTGTAGGTGTCATGTATGCGGAAGAGGGCAGATTGCGCTTTCCTCTTTTTTAAGTGTTTAAGTGCTGCCCTGTGATGTAGTTTGAAAAGGTTCTGTTGGCTGGGTTCAAGTGACTCGAATGAAAGACGTTAGCCTTCACCCTCCCTGGGTGGTAGCTGTGGTGTGATAGGGGAGAGCTGGTTGGTGGGTGGCAAATGGCTGAAAATCGGGGGAAAAAAAAAAGCATACTCACACAATAGTACCAGCTATTGCCACATAATTAAACTGACCTTGTATAGAGAAATATGATATTTGATATCACACATAATGCACTTATAGTTTGTATAGCCCTGTATAGCCACATTTCTTCATTGTATTTTCATATTTTTATACTATTTCCATATGACCGTACAGAACCCGAACTCAGCAGTGAGCAGTCAGCTATTTCCTTGGTGAAGAACTGTAACATGTAATAGTTTCACCTTTGTTATGACCTTCTATGTTGAAGATAATGCATACACACATACGCTAATAGTGGACATGCTAACAGCTTCAGCCACTAACATCTCCATTCACTATACAAGTAAAAGATGTTAACAGTGCTGATATCCATTGCCTGCACAATGACTATCAGACAATGGGATTAAATTAAAGGAGCATCTCTTAACATATCATGTGACTCACCCCCTGACAGCATGGACCAGGCGGAGGGAGGGGTAGGCCATGTGCACCGGAAGCTTTCTCTTGAGGATGAGCTCATTGACGCCCTCCACGTGCTTCTCTCCTCCCTTCACCATGAAGGCTGGAATCCACAGGACGCTGTCATTCAACAGACTCAAACGCTGCACGAAGCGCTCACGCACTGTCTCGTTCAACAGCCCGCCGTACACACGCTGAATGACAGACGGGTTCATGGTGGTGAAGTCTGACCTTAAACCCACATCCTCAGCGAACTCAGCCAGGGGAGCGAGGTTACATCTGTGCCACAGCCGCAGGGAAAGACAAATGTTAGAGCCAAAAAGAAAGCCTTCAGGCTGCCTACAGGGCTTCAGTCATAAAGAAGTCTTTTTCTGCACTGAGAAAAAAAAAAAAAGAGGTGTGACATCATGAAAATACAGGCTTCAGTGGAATTTGATGACACCTGAACATCACACTGATACTATTTCATACGTAACAGAGTTTCTATACAAGAATGCATGTAGCAAGTTTGAAATCACATTCATTCATTGTTCTATTAACTAAACATTTATACAATATACAGAGATCTACTCAATATAAGGCAGTTTTAGATTTTCTACTTCTAATTAGTATTTTAAGAACAGAATCTGCCATGGCTGAAAACTTATACAGCTTTACCTCTGCCTGTTACAAAATCCCTGACACTGGAGACTCCTTCCATATATGTTCATTACCATATCAATGATTATATATTTTATTATTAAAGCGACGGCATTAATTTAAACCTGTGATTTGAATTACAGCCAGCATTAACGTTAGAGCTGCTGTTATAGAAAATTAATCAACACCTTCTGGCCAAGCCATGATAGAAATGATTTTATTTCTTTTAATTTGGTCAGAGCTGCTGCTATATACAATTAAACACCACTTTCTGACCAAGCTGTTATAGAAACTATTTTAATTAGAGTGCCAATTAGATATGAGTGAGAGAAATAGCGTTTTAGAACATCTTTATTATCATTGCACAAGTACAATGAAACTGGGTTTTTGGCCAGTTTAAGATTGCCTGGATAAAATAGCTTTTTAAAAAGCAGTGTTGCTACTCCACAGCTCCAGTGTTCCCAGGATAGCCTTTAATTTAATCCTATATTTATACATTCATTTTTACTAAAGGCTCTATCCTCATTAAAGTCACAGGAAATCTGGAGCCTATCCCAGGAACACTGGCAACGCAGCAACATTGCTTTTTACAAAGACATATTCTCCAGGCAATCTTAAATTGTCCAAAAATAGCACTTCTTTATGTTCTGCTCTTTATTATATCATAGCATCATAACATACACACTGCTATTAGATTTTAATGAAGCACTTGGGTGAGTAGCAAAACACTGTGCTACATGGATTCCATCCAGCTTTAAGAAACAACCTCAATAAGAGCCATTTTAAGAAAGGAAGTGCAGTCTGGGCTTTTATTATGTAAGCTTTGTATTACTACTGTGAGAAGGAAAGAACTGCAAGACAAAAATAAATAAATAAAAACTCATGGAAATTGAATATAAAAGTTTGGACTACTCTGACAATTCTCTGGCTTCAAGCCATTTCTCCTGAAGGCTGGAAGAAAGCGGATTCATTTGATTATGCTAGCTACAGTGGTAATAAATTAACAGCTCAGCAGAGGTATGTTAAAATGATGCTTAAGTGATCTCTAACAGCAGCCTGGCAGAGACATTTTCAGACAAGCTTTTACCAGTCAGCACTCTGACATCTTGCTCATCAGGGACAGAGCTCAATACCTGCCTAATTGAATAAAAGCTAAAGGAAATTACCGTATAACAAAATCATGGCTGTCTATCTCCTTCCCACATCCGCTCTTGAGAAGCACACCAGAGTTGCCCACCACAGCGCATGTCTTGAACCTTTTGTTCTTGAGAGGTGAGACCTCAGGAAGCAGGCTGTGCAGAGTGTGCGAGACGTTCAGCGTCCTGCGTCGATCCAGAACGTAGTGGATGGTGTCACCAGGTTTAAAGCTGCTCTTGATCACGGACACGTCCCTCTCTGCATCCAAGAAGCGGAGAATGTCCTTCCTTTTAATTGAACAAAAGCACATCAGGACTGGCTGTGTTCCAAGATCAAGAAAAGTTCATTGGTGCTTAAATGAAATAGAGTGCCCTGCATAAGTATTTTCCAGAACTTTGTCCTGGACTTGTTTTGATAGCTCCTTGGTCTTCATGGTGCTGTTTGTTTAGCTATGTTCTCTAACAAACTCTAAAACTGGGGTCCTCCAGGAACAGGAGTATTTATAATGAGATCATGTGACACTTTAATTGCACATAGCTGAACTTAATTCATCTAAATACGTGACTTCTGATCACATCAGAACTAATTTATAGGTTTCACAGCAATGGGGGCGAATACTTATGCAATCACAACTTTTAATTTTTTTTATTGTAAATAACTGGAACTGGATTGTTCCCCCCACCCCCTATAGTATTATAGGCTATTTTGTGTAGCTTCGTGAAATATAATCCCAGCTGAATCCATTTAGCTTCCAGGTTGTAACACTACAAAATGTGGAAGAGTTCCGGCAGGGGTGCAAATTTATGCACGTCACTGTATTGCTCTGCTCTAAATTACAAACATTACAATGCTGTGTTTATCCAACAAACACACTTACCGCTTCAGGACATTTTCAGTGTATATTTTAAATGTAAACCCCAAGCCTGAGTCCTAGTCAGCACAACTCAAGCTTTCCATTTATTTGATACAGATCTCAGTAACAATCTGTGCGAGATGTTACAAGCGACTAATGAGGGAGTGTATGTGAGACACCTGTCTGTGAGTGTCAACAAGACTTGACATTTTCCAAATGACACACTGCTGATAACACAGCACTTAGTAATTACAATATGCTTCTGTCTGCCTCCACATGTGGGAACTGATAATGAGATTATACAACATAGAAATGCAGCCTTTTCTTGTGGCCAAAAGTCAGTGGTTAGCTGCAGCTTTCTGCTAATTACAGACCTGTTGTCACAGATAGCATTGGCATAGGAGTGCAGATCAGTTTAGTGAAGGCCAACAAAAGGGTGTGACGGTCAGGTGTCCACATACTTTTGGACATATAGTGTAGGTTACATGGTAATGAATAATATCACAAAGACAAGACTTTAGTAGACTGCAGAAATAAGACTGCTGGATTTTAAAAATTTTCACTGAATGTGTCACTTCTTTCCTAATACTTCGGTGTGTCCTTTCCACATCATCAATCCTGCCAGGTAAGGATGCCACTAATGTCTTAAGAGAGTTCCTGTCAATTTTAGCCAACTCTTCCACTGACTGGATGCGATTCAGCTAGAGTACGTGGTGTCTATTTTGGGGTTTTACCTGCTTTCAAATAATCACACAGGTTTTCTGTGGAATTGAGGTCTAGTCATTTTGTATTCCAGTCAAATTCACTCTCCTGAAAATCACACATGGATTTAGGTTTTTATCCTGGAACCTGGGAGTACCAGTGCTTGGACACAAAGTGCAAAAAGTAACCTCAGAGTCTGGCCAAAATCTGACAATTTGGTTTTCTGCTAAGATAAATTAAATTGTTTTAATGCTTGTCCTACAGACACTGTAGTACAAGATGCTGCTATAATGTGACACTCCCCCCCCTTTTTTGTGATACCTTTCCTTTTTGCCGTTCACCTTTTATTTTTAGCTTCAGCTTCATCCTCTGTTTGATATAGGGGGTGGGGAAAGACAAGTGAAACATGCCCGGAGAGAAGATCATGTCGAGCATGAGTCACAACATCAGCTTTAGCCACGTCACAGCCCTCTAGTTTACATCATGCCAAGTACCTCACGGCACAACACGACACAAAGATCATTGATTCTGGTCGAAGTTAGCCGTTTTTAAATTCAAACTCTAAACATACATATCTCAATCCTTTTGTGATCTCCCGAAAGCCACTGTAAAAATACATGCACGCACGCCTTTAGGACTAGAACACCTGAGTGTTAAATACAGATGCCTTCTTCTTCTGATTGGTTGGATGTTGTTGGTCCACATCAATTTTTTTCTGCCTGATTACAAACCTGGTGTGTCACAGAGGCCAGAGTTGTTCCTCTGAGCAGTTATTGCACCTGCCTCAATGCGAAAGGAATTATTGCAAAATATTACAAAGCAGAGCGGGTCAGTAGAAAGGAGAAACAGCCACTAGAGAAAAGCAGAAAGACACTTTTTCTTTTATCTCGGTGAAGACCAAATGTCCCCACAAGGAAAGGAACGTCTGATAGTTTTAACAATGCCTTAATTATCTACATTAATAATTATGCCAGTGGAACGTCCTCACATGGACAGTAAAAGAAGTGTGTGTGTGTGTGTGTGTGTATGTGTGTGTGTGTGTGTGTGTGTGTGTGTGTCATTTAATGTGATAAAGCGAGTGGGTAGAACCAAACAGATAATACCCTCTTCGTTAACACCCACCTAAAACCACTGCATATAATTAAAGATAAATAACGTCTCTCATTAATTTGCATTCAACTCACATCCTCCAGAAAATGCTAATTACCAGTCAGGGTTTTTTTTTTTTTTTAAATTCACAGGTTAGTGTTACAGAAAACTGAATCATTAGCAGCCAGTACACCTGCACCAAGAGAGCTCAAAACCAAGCAACATGAAATACGTCACTTTATGAGTTAAAAATATCTGTGCTAAGAAAATGAAAGAATGGAGCATTTATCAAGACTATTCACCCGTTTGGTCAAATACCGATAATGTTTAAACTCCTTACAGCCTGATTTGAAACATAGCAATGGTACCACAACACTACTCCAAAATGTAGACGAACTAAAAGATTCATTACTTGAAGCAATGCACAACACTAATCACATGCGCGTGCAGGTTACACTCACCGTCCACTTTAATAGGAACATCTGTACCCCTGCACATTTATGCAGTTATCCAAATAGAAAACCGTGTGGCAGCAGCGCAATGCATAACATCAAACAGAAACAGGTCAAGAGCTTTAGATAATGAACACGTCAAATATAAGAATGGGGGAAAAATAGGATCTTGGTGACTCGTGCTGTGGCTGTCTAAATTGAGCATTTCAGAAATTGTTGATGCCTTCAGATTTTATGAACAACTGTCTCTACAGTTTACACAGAATTGTCAAAAAAAAAAAAAAAAAAGAATGGTTTTCCCAATCTTCAACTGTCCAGTTTCATTCAGCCTGTACAGGAATGACAGGAATAGAACCTACTGTGGCTTCTGCTGCTGTGCATTCAGAGATGCTTTTCTGATCACCACGGCTGTAAAGAGTGGCTCACTGGATGTTTTTGTTTTTCGCACATTTACATATCTTTCTTTGCCAATGCCAATACGCAAATTTCTAAAATGTACAACTGGTACTAAATCCACTGGGATTAGCAACAGTAAGGCTACTTATTTAGATAACACTTTAGTTTTGCAGACAATCCATTCAAATAAAAGTCTGCTGAACCTAGTCTGCTAAAAAATAATTCTTGCTAGTCAGTGGAATAAAATAATAAGAACATAAGAAAAAAAATGAACTCAAAGCAATGTTATCTAAACATTCGACCAAACACACTGCTCTACTGAAATAATGTGTAATGCTGATTGGTACATAAGCATAGGATCTATGTTTTTTAGGTTTGATTACACTATTGACCTCAGGTTATTATTATTATTATTATTATTATTATTATTATTACTACTATTATTATTCTTTTTTTAATGCTTGTCTGGTTAAAAATAGTTAAGACATATCATTAATGTTAGTTAATGATACAGTAGCAGGAAATGAAATGCAATTTAAAAATTGTATTCTAAAACAAAAAGTGCCACAATTCCTTCAATTTGTTCAGTGTCTAAATTTGAAATGCTCTGTGACCTCTCTGTAATATCTGTCGAGCTGTTCGTGCACTCCTGCTGCTTGATGTTATGCTGGTGCCTGTTCCTGACACCTTTCAACTGCTGTGGCTCCTCTCACCCTCCAGACATGCCTGATTCATCCTGATGCTCTACTGCTGCTCTGTTCATCTCACTTCTTCATCTGGAGCTTTGTGCACTTGTGACTCACCTTCTGAGCTACGGATGGTCCCACATGGATACCCAAATGACTTGCACTTCCCAAAAATAGTTTATCCCCAAGTCTCACCGTTGCTTCAGTGGATAATCACATCTGAATACTGTAGACTTGTACCTTCTACAAGCTAAGGCTATAATCATAAAGACTGTCCTGTGTCAATCCCACACAGGATCTCTACCTATATACTGCAATGATTTATAATCCCACTATCTGGTGACCCAGTAGAGGACAGGTTCCCTTTTCAGTCTGGTTCCTCTCAAAAGTTTCTTCCTCATTTTGCCTCAGGGAGTTTCCTTGCCTCATATCGTTTCTTTCTTTCTCATTATGGATCTAAATCTAGATCCAGATTTCCGTAAAGGTGTTTTGTGACAATGTGTGTTGTTTAAAGGGTTATACGAATAAAATTTGATTGAACTGAATTGAATGAAAAGAATTTTTGGTCACCGTTGAAGACCTACAGGAATATCTTTCCAGCTGCAGCCTATCCCAGGGGACTCGGGGCACAAGGCAGGGGGACACCCTGGACGGGGTGCCAGTCCATCGCAATCACACACACACACACCCATTCCACCTCTATGGACAATTTGAAAATGCCAATCGGCCTACAATGCATGTCTTTGGACTGGGGAAGGAAATTGGAGTACCCCCGAAGCACAGGAAGAACGCGCAAACAGTACCCAGTGCTAACAGCTATTATTATTATTATTATTATTATAACACTCACACTAAGCTGACATGAAGAAGTGATGTGTTTACAGGCTGAAAGCAAAATGCCTAGCCTATATTTATCTTTTCTCTGTTTAGCCATTAATGTTTATCTCTTCAAATTTAAAGTGATGGCTGAGAGATAGAATAAGCACACTGTGTATATGCACAAGCAAAGTGGCATACATTTATAAATGTCTGACCCAGGCAACTTTAAGCAAAGTGTCTGGTTCGTATCTCAGCAGTTTAACGTTTCCTTCTCTGAGTAAACATGGCCCCACACCGTGCACTATTTTTAGCATGAAAGACACAGGTCCTGTTCAACAGACACCTAGAACATGTCAGTCTCTTGGCTGGCCATCCATAACAGACATTCACAACATATACAATGGGAAATACACCAATCAGCCATAACATTATGACCACTGACAGGTGAAGTGAATAATATTGATTATCTCGTTACAATAGCACCTNAAGGATTAGAGAGACTTTGACAATGGCCAAATTGTGATGGCTAGATGACTGGGTCAGAGCATCTTTAAAACGACAGGCCTTGTGGGGTGTTCCCGGTTTGCAGTGGTTAGTACCTGCCAAAAGTGGTCCAAGGAAGGACAACCAGTGAACTAGCGACAGGGTGATGGGCGCCCAAGGCTCAATGATGCGCATGGGGAGTGAAGTCTAGTCTGTCTGGTCTGATACCACAGAAGAGATATTGTACTACAAATTACTGAAAAGTTAAAGCTGGCTATGACAGAAAGGTGTCAGAACACCCAGTGCATTGCAACTTACTGCGTATGGGGCTGAGTAGCCACAGACCTGTCAGAGTGCCCATGCTGACCTCTGTGTACTGTTGAAAGCGCCTACAATGGACAGGTGAGCATCAGATCTGGACCACGGAGCAATGGAAGAAGGTGGCCAGGTCTGATAAATCACATTATCTTTTACATCATGTGGAAGACCGGGTGCATGTGCATCGTTTACCTGGGGAAGAGATGGCACCAGCATGCACTATGGGAAGAAGGCAAGCTGGTGGAGGCAGTGCGATGCTCTGGGCAATGTTCTGCTGGGAAACTTTGGGTCCTGGTATTCATGTGGATGCTATTTTGACACATACCACCTACCTAAACATTGCTGCAGACCAGGTACACCCCTTCATTGGCAACAGTATTCCCTAATTGCAGTGGCCTCTTTCAGCAGGATAATGCACCCTGCCACACTGCAAAAATTGTTTAGGAAAGATTTGAGGAACATAAAGAGTTCAAGGTGTTGACTTGGCCTCCAAATTCCCCAGATCTCAGTCCAATCAAAATCTGTGGGGTGTGCTGGCCATCAAGTCTGATCCATGGAGGCCCCACCTCACAATTTACAGGATTTAAAGGATCTGCTGTTAACGTCTTTGTGCCAGGTACCACAGCACACCTAGGCAGGTGGTCATAATGTTATGGCTGATCGGTGTATATACAAATTTAAACAAAACATATTACTAATCTATAACCTTTACACACATCGTATCTCTCTTTGTCACCATGTGCCCTTTTTCTAGCATTACATTGGGCCATACTCACGTTTCCTAATCAAATAAAGTATTTGCATACTTCCACAAGCTTGATATTTCATAAACAGCTAATGGCTATTACACCTTGGATGCTTGACATCCAACACTATGATAGCAAGGCAGAAAACTAGCATGGCTACATCATTCACGCAGACACAAATAATGGTACTGGAACACTGTGTACTTAGTTAGCATATAAATAAAGCTATTTTAAATATAAAAACGGTTTTTATCGGATAGGATTACTCGTGTTATAATGATTTGATAGATCGATGGATCAAATCAATCATATGTAAAATGATAGCAGCTTTAATACTAATCCTGAACAAGCAATGAGTGACTTTGCAAAGCAAATAATGGCATTTAAATATGCTACAACAAGACAGATCAGTATGTCAGAATGTATTACTGTTAGTTTCCGTATTTTTTGGTGAATTAAAATGACCAGACCGTTAGCCTCTGCTAACTTTGTTACAAGGGTGTAGGTATGAATTAATTTCAGAAAGGATGATGAAATATACTCAAGTAAAATTGATTAATAATATTATAGACATGATCTACCATTAACTGGTCTTTTAAGTTTCATAACGTTAATGACAAACAGATTGTCACCAATAAAGTGTGATATTAAAAAAAACAAAGCTAAAAGAAAATTAAGGGATGCATTCTTATGATGTTGGAGGGTTAAATATAGAATATTAAGAATGACTCTGTTGACCTTTTATGAACATCATTATAGTGCAATTACTGTGCAAAACAATGTCATCTGACACAAATAGAACAGCTGCTCTGTATGTCTACATTAACCACCCATGAATAAGCGTTAGGAAATGTTATAAAATATTTCAGAGGGAGGTTCCAGCCACAAATCCCCCCTTAGCCACGCTTCTTCTCGTGATAGTTTACCACTTACCAGCAAGACTTCGCTGTAGAGGATGGAAACAAGGTACCAGAAGGACCAATTTATCTAACAATTGCCGCTCTGCCCTGTTTAATTCTTTCTCTTAGCTTTTGGGCTCCATGCTTATGTTTATAATCGAAAGGCATTTAAATATTTGTGCTGTGGGCTGGCAGCTGCTGCATTGTTAGAACCAAACAAAGAGCTGTAACTGGGCCGACCATTAACGACTTCTAAGTCATCTGATGAAATTAGCCATACCTACTTGGTTTGTGCATTTCCCAGATCTCTACAAATTCATGAATAATGTGGATTGCCTTTCATATTCCATACCACNTACCACTGACACAAAATATTGCAGTATTTCATGAGGCAAACGTCTCAGTTGACTGTAAAGCTGTAATGCATTCAGTGTAATGCATGAAGTAGATTTCTTTGGCTTTCATTGTTTACTACTAAAATGCAGAAGGAACAAGCTAGAGTGGTTAAATGAAGTAACTGAACTCTGGGTATTGCTGTTATCCACACTTCCACTGTTCCACCCTGCTCACAAACAGCTCGATGAAATGTTCAGTAGTGGTGTCTCCGAGTAAAGCACTAAAATGCCAGCAAATACGAGAAATATGGCAGGTAACCTCAATAATCATTAATGTTAGCACTCAGAAAGATTTGACTCACCTTATTAGGCCAACTAGAGTAGCATTGACCTTCCACCCTTCTTGCGTGGTCTGCAAATATGCCGGAAGGTTCTTGCGAAAGACTTTCTCGCTGCCATTGACCATTAGTCTTGAAGTACTCATTTCACTCTCTCTGCGAAAATAGCAAAAGAGCACATTGGAGTCACATAATTTCCCTTGGGGAAGTAAATCAGGTGTGAAATTCACATGAATAGGTTACACTTTGTTTCTGCTTCGTCTTGTTGGTAAAAGGAAGGAATATTCCTGAATACCAAAGTACTTAAGATTTTCACCATTATGAGAGAATACAACGCCTGTTTTTCCGATAGCACTGTTTACAACAGTTACGTAACCCATTTGCTTTTCGCTTATCATTATTGTTCAGTTTTCTTTACAAAGACATGTCTAAATGTGTCACTTTTGGGTCAGAGTTCATGTATCACGACCCATGATATATTCTTATCTCACAGCTGTTGCTTTTCTTGCAAATCAAGGCAATGAAGATGGGGCCAACACAGAACCCACATCCTGTTGTTGTTCCACATCTAGAACTCATCACTAAAGAGGTTCAGAAAATTGTTCAGTTGCTGGTTTACTGTTCTTGGTTCCTTTTAATATAAATAATAAATGAAAAGGTCTAAACGAGAATTGTGACCTGAACAGAGGAACAAAGGGGTTGAGTAGGTTAAACAATGACAAAGAATACCCAACGGTTCTCTAGCAGAGCTTAAAGTAGTTCAGTCATATGTACACCACAGGAAACTGCACGTTGCCTGTAACTAAGCTACCACCCACAGCAAACCTTTGGCAATCTTTTAAAATGCCAGCTTATGCATTTGCATATTACTTTTATAGTGCACAGAGTACTCAGGAAATTACTTTTATATCATGCTAATCTATATGGCTAGTTTTATAACTTACACCCGAGACAGCACACAACTAAAATATGTAAAAACACTGCCTTGTTTACATAGGAGCACACGTATAAGCAGGTACTGACTTGCTGACTGTAGGCCTTCTGTTATTCCTCCAGCTTTCGCACACACTTTTACAGCGACTCTCATGCTCCTGGGTGTTCACACCTAAAATCAGTTACTGCAAGTGGCAGCCAATTAACGGATGATAGCAGACATTAAGGTGCATGTGATGGAGGCAGAGACATGTAAGGATGAACTCTCGATGCTTGAAGGAAAAGACATGCCATTTCATGGCTCTAAAGTCACTTCAAATGTAAGGGCTGTACATTCAGGTTCAAAAAGTAAAGTCTGTTAAAAAATAATTTGGCACTTTGTACTGATGTGGTTGCCAAAATCAGGTTGTAAATATTGTCTTGGTTAATCATTCTTCACACTGCTGGCACTTGCAATAGTGACATGATACAAAAATCTGGAATATTCAAATGAGTCCTTTAAAAAACAGCAATTTTTTGTGTGTTTTGTAACCATCTGAGAAGTTCCAGAGACTGGGTGTTTTTGATAAATGCTAGCATTGGTGTGATGCTAAAAATAATTTTGGTCAGGTTAACGCAGGGCAACTTCAGGTTTGCAAGTTATACTATATACTGAAAGATATATCAAAATTGCAATGTCAGGCATTACTTTTGTTCATATCATGAATCTGTAGTTGTAAATATGTATGCTTTAATCAAAAGACAGAACTTTCTGTCATTGGGAAAAGTTTGTATCTATGACACAGAAGATGAAATCATTTTAATTTACCATTTGTTAATGTAACATATACCACAGTGTTGTTGATTAATGTTCTGTAACTGCAGCTCTAACTGCATTGTAACTGTGCTTGTTCAAATACGTTAGCATTTGTATAGTAACACAGGGATAACTACAACAGACAATCCGCATAAAAAGATTAAGAAGCAAAATTGTTAATATAGTGATATGCTTTTCAGTGAGGAGATGTTTATATAGCATTTTACAGTGTTTGTAACAGTCAAAGGTAAAGCCGTAACTTAATGTTTTCCCACATTATAGAACTGAGGGCTTTTTGTTTTCTTCAGTAACATAACTAGCTGCATTATTTGTCTTATTGCCTCCAAGAGAGGTGGTGTGGAAATGACTGCATATAGCTGCTATAGCATAAGTGATATAACAGGATATAACTTGTTTTGTGGACATTCCACAACATTAAACGTAACTATAAATGGATAAAATGTACAATGTGTCATTTTTTAATGAATAAAAAAAACGGAGTGCTCCAAATTACTGAGATATAAGAAACATTTAAGACAGTTTGGGGTGTGCTGTTATAGGAAAATAATCAACTTTGATGATAACCTTGTTGTTGATTATTTCCAATAAAACCACACCCATTGCGTTTTTTTCCTTACTTGAAAGAAGTGTAATATTTAAACTTTTTTTTTTATACATTTACTTCATACAAAACATGTTGTATGGAAATACAAGGTTTTGACAAAATATCATGTGGAGATACCATGTGACCATTTTACAAGCAGCTTTCAACAGCTTGTGATTCATAAACAATAATCTAAGTAGGTTTTATTCTGACAGTCACATATTACAATAAATCGTTATGATGGTTATCCTTTACTGCTTTGTTGTAGTGATAATATCAGTCTATTTATTGTTGTCTCCTTATAAAAGACATTCATAATGGCACATAAGTCCAATGATAATAATATTTGTATGTGGATGAAATAAGATTACGCCCATAATTTCAGTTACACGGTGATAGCCATGGACAGTCAAGCTGGGAAAAATGATCTTCCTGTCGCCTCTGTGAAAATACCTTATAACGAGAGGGCCAAATTACTTTAGACTGTATCTTAAGTATGTTGATTCTTATCACAACCTTTTTACATAGGTATTCATATTGACATCGATCCTCCAAAATCGATCCTACTAGTAATTTTGACAGTGCTCTGCCACTTAATCACAATTCTAACAGCTTTAAACCACCAATCACTATCCGTAGCAGTGTTTTGTAATGTAATGTTCAGATTCAGATTGCTACTTCTTACCTGAAAAGTAAGTTACTTCTTACCAGAAAATAGGTTTAACTACGCTTCACTATGGCACCAAGCGTTACTAATCTGAATTCCAAGTATGGGGACTAAAACTACATGTCATTAGAATTACATTAAATTGACCAACTACACGCAGTAGTTTAAAGAGATCAGTCTTGCTCACACCTCTTACAGAAAACTGTAACTACATTTTTGGCAAACGGCCAAGCAGGCTGGCCTGGAACAGTCATTTTTGCTCACAGCCTTACTGTGGAAATGTGGGAGTGCAATGAAGCGCATCTGTACAGATGTGCTTGCAGTCACTGTCTGTCCTGCACTTAACTGGCTCACATATTCTCAAAACACAAAGACATGGAAAACCAAGCAAAGTATACAATTCAGTCAGAAATGTTAATAAACGCAAGGAGCGTCTTAGATCCCTCACCGCTGACTTGAAATACAGCGCACACAGTGATCACCTGATAAAACGAGGCTTGTGTTGTGTTTTTCCTGTTTTCTCTTTTCCTTGAATATGAATGAAGTGAAAGGCAACCTTGCTGCTCAT
Organism: Pangasius macronema; assembly: GCA_037577455.1. NCBI lineage: Eukaryota > Metazoa > Chordata > Actinopteri > Siluriformes > Pangasiidae > Pangasius > Pangasius macronema. The sequence goes on from CM074961.1 coordinate 14,326,539, forward strand.
CAGTTATGGAACACTAACAGCTGTGTGATTAGTGTCCTTGGTGTGAGAAGGTTGGACAGATAATTTCATAGGCAATAGATTTCAAGATTTTATTTCAAATAATGCTGGATATTTGTCTTGGTTCACTGGACATCTCATCATGAATACGAGGTGGGGAATTTTCTTATACTTTAATTACTACCTTTATCTTCTACTTTTTTTAAATGTTTAACCTTAATTTATTTCATTTTATTTATATATTTATATTTATACACACACACACACACACCATCCACATTATTAGGAACACCTGTACATTCATGTAGTTATCTAATCAGCCAATCATGTGGCAGCAGCACAGCGCATAAAATCATACAGACACAGGTAAAAAGCTTTAACTTTAATGTTAACATCAAACACCAGAATAGGGAAAAAGTGTGATCTCTGTGGTTTTTGGTGCCAGACAGGCTTTTTTGAGTATTTCAGAAACTGCTCATCTCATGGGCTTTTCACACATAACAGTTTCTAGAATTTACACAGAATGGTGTGAAAAACAAAAAAAAACAGCAAGTGAGCAACAGTTCTGTGGGTGGAAACATCCTGTTGACAAGAGCGGTCAGAGGACAACAGCCAGATGGGTTTGAGCTACCAGGAAGGATATGGTAACTCGATTAAACACAATTTACAACTGCGGTGAGCAGAAAAGCATCTCGGCATGCACGAAACAATCTGAATAACCTTTCCGCATTGAACTGCTGCCATATGATTAGCTGAATAGACAACTGCATGAATGTACAGGTGTTCCTAATAAAGTGGACAGAGAGTGTGTGTATGTTTATATGCGATCAGCCATAAGATTAAAACCACTGACAGGTGAAGTGAATAACACTGATCTCATTACAATGGC